>VDFB02338372.1:8533531-8593486 GCA_007258455.2 Sequoia sempervirens | reverse complement strand
TACCTCTTTGATCACCACTATTTTGATCGCGAGGGCATTAGAAGTTGTCATTTCTTTGGCTTCAGCCAGTACCCACATCTTCACTTTTCTTTTCATCATCATTTCAGCTTCCTGAAGGTCTTCCATTTCCCTTTCCACTTTGACCTCTCGTCCTTTTTGCTTGCCATCAAATCTTTTGTTCAGCTTCTCTTCCACCTTCAAAGCAAACTGATACACATCCTCAATGGTGGTCATACTGACTAGGCTTAACTCTTCCTAAATGCTCAGTCGTAACCCATTAAGATATTGGGCTACCTTCTCCTTATTGGCCTCTATGTGACCCGTTCTGATGATTATCTGGTGAAAATCTTCAGTATATTCTTTCACAGATCTGCTTCCTTGCTTCAACCCTTGCAATTTCTTCAATATATTTAACTCGTAGTCCACTGGCATGAACTGCTTCTTCAGTTTCTCTACCATTCGATCTCATCTGGTGATCTTGACTTTTCCTCTTCGATTTCTTTCCAACTCGACCTCTTTCCACCAAATACTGGCATGGCCCTTCAGCTTCATTTTTGCAAACTTAACCTGATCTGGGTCCTCTATTTCTTCATACTTAAAATATTCTTCTAGCTCGTTGATCCAGTCGATCAACTCTTCTGAGTTAAGACTTCCGGAATAACTGGGGACTTCTGCTCTGGGTCTTTTCCCGATCTTCAAAATGGACCTTATTAGGCGCATTTGGTCTTGATCAATTGCTTCTTCTTCCTCTTCCACCTTTGAACCTTCTTCCTTTCCTTCATCCTCACTTTCCTCCCTCGGGTTTAACCCTCTTCTCAACTTCTCTTGTAACGCATCAATCTGTCTCTGGAGGGCTACCAGTGCATCTCTTCCACCAGCATTTATGCCGCCTCGACCACCTCTGGCACCACCATGCCTACCAGGCATCACTCTTGGAGGCATATTTCTTGACCATGACCCACAACCACGGTCTTGGTGCGAACTGCCTCACGATCGGCGATCTGTCCACACGCTCAAGAAAACCTCACTCTAATACCACTTGATGAGGGCACAGCCCGAGACACCTTTCGCAATATGCGAGCTTGTCCCCAAAAATATTAGCAACCCACCCATAAATAGAGCTCCCCTTTAGTTTGGAGCCAAAACAACATTAAAATTTGAGTTTAGGCAGTTTGGCGCTGAAAATTACAACTTGAAGTTCAAATTTCAAAACATTTGCAATTGTATATTCTAGAAAGTGCGCCAACTTCCCGGGGCCATAACTTTTGATCCGGGGCTCCGATTCGCGAACCGTTTGAACCATTGGAAAGGTCTCGAAGTCAAGAACACGCTCAATAGTTTCTATGCCGATTTTGGAAAGTTTTGGGGCCATTAGAGAAGCTCTAAGTGCCTCAAATCTAACTCAAAAGATTTTTAGGTGCAAATCTGGGAAAACTAAAACTGCAATATCTTTCAACCCAGGAATAGAAAATAAAAACCATAAATTAGGAATTTCATTATGACAAAAAGGGTATCCAAAAATGCAAAAACATCTAAAAACCAAGAAACTTGAAATTTTCACTATTTTTGGGTGATACAAGATTGCCCGTACGCCATTGGATGCTCTTGCATCATGGAGCTTGGTCATGACATCCTAATCAAGGGGTGCAAAATTTGAACAATATAGAAGTTGAATGGGAAGAAATACCCAGATGGGTTTCCACAAGGAGGTTTCATATGCCACAAATTGTGCATGGCGTAGCTGTGACCTAAGAAAATAAGCTTTTCCTTTACGGGGGGTATCATTAGTTCCTCTATGCTCTGTGGTTTCTATAATGCTCTGTCTGGATTCTGGTAGTTCTCAATTTTTTTATGTTGTCTCATCATTGTTAAACATCGAGGGGCACCTCGTACAGGCTTCATTTTGGAATTCTGAGCTTTGTAAACATTGCTTTGTCTTTAGTTTTTGGAAAAGTAGAGGAGGGTTGATGATAGTCTTAGTCGAACTATAACCATGATACTGTAATTTTCATAATTTTAGTAAAAAAAATTATTTTAATGTAACTAACATATGTTACAGCTATTTGTAAGTAGGAGGAAGCCTCTAGCAGCTACTAGATCCAATCAAGGAGTATGCAATCTTTTGCTTGTATTCTTTGTTAACCTTCCCTTGGTGAAACTCTTTTTCTTCCTTATCCACGGTTGTTTGAGGCACTAATTGTATATAAAAAATTTTCTTATTGGATTTAAACGCTTTCTTTAATCCCTTTTGTTTCCTTAAAACTTTAGCTGGAACTCCACGCTATTACGTCATCAGGAAAAATTGGCTTTCAGATATACCTTTACTGTCAGTTTTAACCTTCCCTTGATAAACAAGTTTTTCTTTCTTTAACTAGAACACTTTTGCAATCTAATTCTATTCTTGCAAGCTTACTTTACTTTTAGCCCCTTTCACCCATTTTCATCATTCAGAGGCATTAACATAATTTTTTTTTTAGGGTAAAAGTTATAGTTCAATTCTTTCTCCTTCATCACCATCATAACCTCCTGCTACCATGAAAGTATTGTTGAAAGTTTCCTCATGGGAATGATGGTCCTGTCCTTTCCAACTCCCTTTCCATGCCTTGCTTCTACAAAATGGGCGTACACAATATTGTATTTATTCAAGGCCTCCACCATGTAAAGCCCCAGGGGCTTTGGATTTGTGTCATAGGCGTCTAAATAGTCCGAGTAGGGAGAAAGCCTCAGCACCACGCGTTCTACTCCTACTTCATCTACCACTGCTTCCATGACTTCAAGAGAAAATCTACAACGATTCTCCAAATTTTTGCCATAGAGATTCGTCCTGTCATTTACAGTGTCTTTCATGAACTGGTCGATTAGGTATCTGTGGGCTCCATCGATTTCAATGTCGTCAAAGCCTCTAACAGGAGAAACCCCCAGAATTTCATGTTGTACAGAAAATGTTTTTTGAATAATTAGTTACAGTATTTTATTTAGTCTTTTAGTTTATTTTGATATGATTATTCTTAATGTGATGTTTAATTTTAAAGTGACATATTTTAATATAAGAGTTTGGCTAATAATTTTTTTCATTTACCATATCACAAGAAGTATGGAATACTCACTAATAACAAATTTACCCTAATTTTTCACTGAATAGAGAGTATGAAATATTAAAAATATTTACTCTACTTTTTCACTGAATAGACACTCTAAATTATTCTTGTTATTTTAGCCAATTCTTTTTCTTCCACCTATATTTAGAACAATTAACCAATGCGGCGAGGACTTTATCAGAGGTCAAGCTTCATGTATTGGACAGGTACCATCGTCACAATCTCATCTATATCAGCTTCTTTCACGGTTGGTTGTGTCTTCATTCATTGACAGTTATGCCGCATGGCATTATTTTAAATTTATGAAGCTTATCTATATTTTTAGTTTCAATCAGGGCTTATATTTGATGGTCGTGTGACCATATTTAGAGATTTTTTCTGTAAAATACAATCAAAATTTTAAGAAGATTGTATCAACTGAAAGGAGAGATTTTGGATAGATTGTCAAAATTTATATAGAATTGTAATGATATATATATATATATTTGATTTGTATATAATTTTACTTACACTAAGGTATATTACAATGTTTTGAAGGCACCTTTGAATAGATAACCGTCATTAAAAAATTTGATGACAGGCAAGGTTGACCATCAAATTTAAGCCCTGAGTTCAATGTTAATCGAAATAAAATGATTAAATTTATATGCACATCCATAGTATAGCTGGTCAAGTTATTTTAGTTGACTCTTTAAAAAAAGATAATGGGTGAAACTGAATGTTAATTATGATAAGTATAACATATATTACACAAATAAATCCCAAATCCCAATTTCTAATGTGCAAGCCCTTACCTCATGGTTTGGTTTTTTTTTAGGAGAATAGTTGTTCTCGCAAATTTAATATAGCAAAAAAGTTTAAAAACTTGGATTGAAATGATATCTTCAATATTTAATTAAAAATTTTAGGTTTTCTTCCTTTGGTCTTTAAATGTTTTTTCCAACATGTATCAGAAAAAAAAACATATATTTATTATTAATTTATTTTAAATATTGTTTAAAATTTGAATAATAGTAGAAATTTATATTAGATTTAAGAAACATGTTGCATCTTTATCATTATTTCATTTTGTTAATGAACATTTTCATTCTATAATTGTACATAGTTATTTTTTGTTTAATTTCACACTACATCTTATGACTATGAAGATACTACTTTGATTATTTATCCCTAAATATTCATATATTATGAAGTCAAGTCCTCGTAAGACTCATATAACCTCATGGTCTTCTAATGAATAATCACATTCTAAAGTGAATTAAGAATAGATTTGAATTTCTATTCAACAACCATATTATGTTTAATTTAATATAAATTGTTTTATTGCATGCATACATTATTTACAAATTTAATTATATTTATTAACTAAAATTTATATTTTTCAATAATTATAAAATAATATTAAATTAATTTACTATATAGTATTTAATACAATTTAAATAATTTCTTATATTAATTAATAATTTAAAAGTCTTACACTTTCACTCTGTATTTCACTTAAAAATAGTCCATCAAAACAAAAATTCATAGAGCCTCTTAGACTTATTTAAAAAGTTAATAACAAATTTTAAAAATCTGTAAAAATTAAAAACCATAAACTATCAAACAAATTTTAGTTTTTCCATATTTCATAATAATTTATTATAATTACAAAATAATATTATATTAATTTATTATATAATATAAACTAAATTTACACTTTCACTCTATAGTTGTATGAATACCTACGCCCTTCTCAATGAAAACTATTTTTTTAATATTAGTATTGCTATTTTGAATTATAGTTTCAAGATATGGCTAATACACGAGCACCTGAAGATGTTATTACTATTTCAAACAATGGTTCTATGTCTGATACACCCTCACCACAAACCCATGAGCTACCTCTATCAGCAACTGACTAAACATCTGTGGATTGGTTGGGTTTTCCTCAGCACAATGTTGATGCTTTTTCAAACAATGCCTTGACAAGTTGTTGTGAAATAATTGAAGAAGTTATGCAAAGAAGCTAGGATATATACGATGTGGACGATCATGAAGTTGAATTGGTATAAGAAGTTGTTCAAAAATTTCATGCGACGTATGAAGCTCTCGAGCTATATTATGGTTTACTGCATGAATTAAAGTACTACCAATATTATGGAGTGGCCAATGGATTTGAACTAAAGCATGAATTCCAAACTTTATTGAGTGATATATGGTCTAAGAAGTTCAACTAACTCCTTGAAAGTTAGTTACTTTTTCAATATGTTGATCAAGATTACTAGTATGATACAAATTAGATGTTTTTGTGAAACTAAATGAAGATGCCAAAATAGTTATATGTAGAGCGAAATGGATTTAGTGGTCAACCTTATATTTGAAACCTTCGTTATATATTAGGTTTACATTGTAATGTCATTGTACATATTGATCTTTATAGTTCTAATTTTAATGAATAGAACTTATTGTAATACTTGTGTCCCCTTATTTTGAATATTATCTTGAACTAGAACCTTAAGTCTAACAAATATATATTGTAACGCTACTCAAAATGATGATATATTTGATCATCATTCTAAATATTCACTCTTCCAACATTTAGCTACATGAAGTATCATAGTCATATGTATGCTTCTTTCAAACCCTTTGATATAGTCAATGTTGAATATAGTTGTTATATATTAAGTTTACATTGTAGCACCATTGTGCATATTGGTCTTTATAGCACTAATTTTACTAACTATATCTTATAGTACATATTGAGGAAAAATGTTGTTCCTCACTTTTCTTTTCTTTTTGAAAATGACGTACTCTAGCACTTGTGTATTCTTATTCTCAACATTATGTTGAGGTATATGTTTCCTGAAACAAGAACATCTACCAATTGTATGCAAACACTATCTTACACGTAATATAATTTTGCAAGGTTAGTGAACTTCCATAGACCATGGCTACAATATTAACCACAGATGCAATTAGATGTATCCACGATGGGAATGAAGGCTTCAAACCTAATGTGCAAATTTTGTCTATTTCAAACTTTTGACATGGCCATGAACGTAACAACTGCTACAAGGTAGAAATATCTGATGGGGCCTATAAACAAAGAGCATCTTTACCTTAGAAATATAATCAATACATAGCCTCTGGTGAAATCATAGTTGGATTGATAATAAAAATGACAAAATATAATTTCCCCAGACTGAGTGGGTCTCGGTGAGTAAAGGAATCCAATTTTTTTTAAAACAAAATC
Organism: Sequoia sempervirens; assembly: GCA_007258455.2. Classification (NCBI taxonomy): domain Eukaryota; kingdom Viridiplantae; phylum Streptophyta; class Pinopsida; order Cupressales; family Cupressaceae; genus Sequoia; species Sequoia sempervirens. Next base: position 8,587,153 of record VDFB02338372.1, on the reverse strand, counting down.
ATTATTAACTCTTTAGCTTCTTCCTTATATTACTAATTCTTACTCTTGTGTTCCAAATGTATAGGTGGATTGTCATTCTGAACCTTGAGATTGTTTCTACAAACAAAGATATAATCGGTCATCCTACTTCACTTTTTATGGAACCAGAGCACCATATAGAACAGGAAATGGAAAATTCCTCAAATCCACATGCACAGCTTGAGACAATTAGCACTACTAGAGTATCAACTCCTACGAGAAGATTATTTGGCGTAAATCCTTCTAGGAGTATAATGGAAGCACCAGTCACAATTACTCCTATTAAAAGTTTGAATCCTTTTCAACCAAGATGGACTGTTAAAGGTCGTGTGACTGCCAAAAAGGATATCCACAAGTACAATACCCAAAAAGGTGTTGGTCAATTATTTACCTTTGACATCATTGATAGAGAAGGGACTGAAACGTGTGTGACTTGTTTCAATGAAATTGTTGATCTTCATTCTCAAAATATTAATATTGGAAAAACCTATACATTATCTGGTGGTGTAGTAAAGGTTGCTAATAAGATTTACAACAAGTTAAATAGTGGGCTAGAAATTTCCTTGTCGATAGAGTCAAAGGTCACTCTTTGTGAAGATGACTATTCTATTCCAAAACACCTATTCTCATTTACACCTATCAGTGAACTTGCAAAGAAGAGTAGCAACTCAACTATTGATGTTATTGGAGTTGTCACTTGTGTTAGCCCAAGCTCCATAATTAGGAGAAGAGATGGGATAGAGGTCCTAAGGTGCACAATATCCTTGTTGGACATGTCTGGGGTAACTATAGATATCACTATATGGGGCATGATACCAGAGAAGGAAGGTGGTCATCTTCAAGACAAGTATCACCTACAAGAAACAACTGTTCTCGCTATTAAAAATGGACAAGTTTGTGAGTACAATGGAAAGGTGTTGAGCACATCAAAAAATACAAATTTATTTATAGACCTTGACATACAAGAGACAGAACAACTAAAAACTTGGTTCAAACAAAGTGGGGCTAATATTCTACCACCTTCAATAAAGTTTAGCGACCCATCTATGCCTAACACTACAATAACAATTAGGGATGTTCGAGAACAAATTTTGCATAAAGTTCATCATCTCCAATGTACAATAAACGTAACATTGTTGTTCATCAAATCTGAATCATTTTTCTATCCAACATGCCCTAATGAATTGGGGGAAAACAATGCAAGAAAAGATTGGTGCAGACTGAAGATGAAAAGTGGTTTTGCTCAAAGTGTGATGTAGCATGTACCTCTTGTAATTATAGGTACATACTACAAATAAGGTTACAGGACCACACATATATGTAATGGGTAGTTGCATTCGATGAATCAACAATAGAACTCATGGGAATGTCTGTGGAAAAGCTATACTCTCTACAGTTTGAGGATGGCATGGAAAGGGATACTCAACAGGTAATTAGAGACGTGTTGAACAAAAATACTTGTTCACTTTGACATGTAGAAATGAAACATACAATAATGAAGAACGCTTAAAGGCAACTATCACAAAGGTTGAGCAAGTTAACTTCACTATAGAGAGCAACATCTTACTTTCCAAGATCAAAGAAATGTGTAGTGACTCTTATAAAATTATAGTTGATCTAAGCTGCTAAGTTTACATTTTCCAATAGATGTCATGTATATGACTCTTCTATAATAATTATAGTTGATGGTTTTGTTCAGTCAAAAAAATGTATTCAAATCTCCAACCACATGTGTCACGTCTACCTATAAATATAAATATGTAAGTTGCTAAGTTTACATTTCCCAACCCATGTCATGTATATGACTCTTATAAAATTATATTTCTACTCCCTTCAATATTGTGTGTTTCAATTATAACTATAACAGTAATATCTCAATAAAACAAATGTAACAATGTGTATTTGTTTGCTTATGTCTATATATATGTGGAATCTACTTCTTCTACCATTGCAAGACTCGCTTAATTTGACATGATGTAATCTACAACTATCTTACAACTACACTTTAATAGATATTAGTTCTAAAAATTATGACTTGAATATGCCAATTTTTTATTTTTTATTTTATGTTTAGGCATATATATATATATGAATTTTAAGCATTCTTCTTTCAGCATTGTAAGCTTTAGATATGTTGTGTTCATCCCACGTATAGTTGTTTGAGTGTGCTTATGCTTCTCTTATTACTAATTCATTCTTGCATTCTCACTGTATAGATGGCGGATCCCTCCCCTGAAACAAGTCAAGCTACCTTGCAACAAGTAGAGATTAGAAGACAACAAACCCGAAAAAGAAATCATGATTACTATGCTAGGAATAAAAAAGTAATTGCCACTCAAAGACAGATAAAAAAGTTGCACCCCATCCAAATCAACCCCCATCAAATAGAAGCACAAAGGCTACGAGATCGTCAAAGAAACCGTGATTACTATGCTCATCATAGAGAGGAAATAACTACAAAGAAACACATGAAACGTTTAGAGAAACAAACATGGAAAGCTCAACATATGCAAATAGAACAAGAAATAGAAGATCAAACATCATTCAACACAACTAATAGCTTCATAAAATTAATGAAAATATTTAGACAAAAGATAGATGCACTTTCCAATAGGAAAACATGCATTATATGCAAGGAAAACTACCTAGGCATGGTTCTTCATTCATTCGACCCTCATGCTACTTGCAAAATATGTTTCAATGAGAGAGGTATACATCGATTCTCCTCAGTCAACAACATGGACCCGAGAGAACAACCTGATCTGCTGAGAAGACTGACCTAGGTGGAGGAAATGCTCATTGCTAGAGTTAACCCAATACTATAAGTAAGCCATGCTCCTAGAGGGTAGTATAAATATAGCGGTCACATAATTAGCTTCCCACAAGATATCAAAAACATTGCCAAAGTTCTCCCTCGAAGGATAGAAGACTTGGATGTGCTTATAGTTCGAAGACTACATACAGAAGGCCATTTCTATGATTGTTATGTAAGTCGAATTCACATTAGAGATGCATTACAATACAAAGTCAAATATGACCCATACTATAATGATGTTTTCATAAGTGTTGATGGTTTGGCTCAAATTCTTGAAGTTAGCCCAGATATTTCAAGCATGTTGAGCACCATAGAAACTAGTGAATGTGCAGGGGTGCCAAATAATGGGAGCACCATTGATGAAGATGAAATTGAGGATAGCATAGTACACACATCATCATTCATGGCTAAGTTGCCAAATAGACGTCGTGAGCTAGAAATTATTAAGCAAGCACTAGAGCTTGAGGACAACACAAATAGCACTATAGATTGGCCTGAAATGAACTCATCACCAATAAATGAATAGAATACCGAAGGATTGCTTGATATGGCATTTCCAACCCTCTTCCCCAATGGGGTTGCACTACAAATTCAACCACGGATTAGGGAAGTCTGAATGCATGAGTATGCACTACACTTGATAAGGTTCCATGACCAGAGGTTTGGCAGGCATCCAAGGTTTTGATATTTTATGTTTAATATTATGTTGCGACACCGTAGCCAAGGGCTTGTAGCAATTTTCATTAAAAATAATGCAGAAGAAAACATCCCGACAACTAGTCAAAGCCTTCGTGCACACTTGAAAAGCCTCCCTGACACACATTTAGCTGAAGAACTCATGTACTTTGGCTCTTCAATGCGAGGCACAAGACCATATTGGAACAAGTGTCGTTATGAGCTAACAAATATGATCAACCAAATAGGGTCTCCCACTCTATTTTTCACATTGAGTGCAACAGACACAAAGTGGCCGGACTTGCAATGATTGCTTTCAAATGACACAATAGTGGAAATGCAAACAAATAAACAACGTTTGGAAAATGTAATAAATAACCCCCACACCACATCATTATATGTCCACCAACGATTTACAGTTTTCCGTGAAGAGGTCATCGAGAAGCTTCTTGCTGTAAAATATTATTGGTATAGATATGAATGGCAACATCGAGGAACTGCACATGTGCATGGATTCCTTTGGCTTGAAAATGCACCAGACATGGATAAACTTGATTGGGAGAACAACACAAAAGTTGAACAGGCAAGGAAATTCTTCGACATGTATGTAAGTGCTTGGAACCCTCGTCCTACTTCACATAGAAACAACCCAGTCTACCGTCCCCAATAGGATGACCCATGCTTGCTAAACACAACTCAGATATTAGCTATAGGTCCATCTCATGACTATGAGGAGCTAATCAACTGTGTCCAGAGGCACACAAAATGCACACAAAGTTTTGTAGCTATCTTTGAAACACACCTAAGAGCTCATATGCGACACTTGATAGTAGCAAGTGATAGTCTACAATTAATTAGTAGATTTAGAATCTTAAAGATGGCATAACTTGAAGTTTAGAAAACATCTTGAAAATAGAAAGGGTTGTTCTTCTTTTAATAAGATCTCATCAATCAAATGAGACATAAGATAGTTAAAAAATTATGTAAATCTTTTTTGACAATGAAACCATTTGTTGACACTCAAATATTATCCACAATTATATAGTAGACTCAAGACCTAGATCAAGGGATGCGTTTAAATCAATATGATGAGGCGTAACTCATGAATAGACTATGCATAGTTAAATACAAATTAAAGGGAGTAGGAAACCCTATTTTATAATATCTACAAGATCAACAAGGTTAATTGAATATTTTATTAAAATTGTTATTATAGAGGAATATAAGATGAATAGATTTTAATCAAACCATATTCTAAGAACTATAGCACCTCGAAGATTTCTCGCTAATAACATAGCTTGTTAGTTCACTACAATGTAATATCTAAAGAATTTCATTTCAAAATAACAATAAATTACATAGACAAATAATTATATGAGACAAGTTTATAGTCGCAAAGATAAGTTCCTAAAATTTTCATTGAATTACATATGTACTTTGAATCCATACAATCATAACCCTCAACAACTTTCTACGACATTAGCTCTCCAAAGATATATAAAAAACAATTTTAAAAAATAAGATATACAAAGAGGAATTGGGAAATATTATTCAATATTTTTTTGATAATTTACCACTAATGAGTCTTGATAATTAGGAAATAGACTCAAATCCTAATAAAAATGAAAATGTTAATTCTATATGAAAAGAAAAATAGCACCGCATCAATTTCAATGTGGAACATAATGAGAAATTGTAAAGTAAATATATGTGTACCTAAGATGGTTGTTATATCTCTAATAGCTGATAATATTTATGAATAAAAAAGAAAGTTCTCACTTAAACCATTATCCACAGATAATACTACATTATTATAGAAATATGAAATGTGGAGGGGACCATGAGAAAGAGCTTGAACATACTACAATCTTGTTGCCATTTAAGTATTTGAAGCTCCAATCAAAACATATAGACGCTAAATTTTTCCAAAAAAAAGAAACATGACATAACAGAACAATCCTTGTTAAAGGAATTCAATGGAGCCCATCCAATACTCTCCAAACAAATTATTGAAAGAGCACCAAAACACTCTAAGGGGCGCAGTGGAGCCCATCCAATATTCTCCAAACAAATTAGTCGAAGAGCACCAAAACACTCTAAGGGAGCCAAATATATCACAATATAAGATTTAATATCAACACTATTCCAAAGGAAAAGTCTTTTGGATGATTCCGTAAAATTTGCGTAGTCTACCTCATGATTGCGGTGGTCATGTCACATATTAACTATGTGTGCTAAGTAGGTTATTACAGTCTTTGAAAGGAGAGGAATTTGGAATGTTCAATTTCATCATTATAGTTATTATAGTTTTCCTTAGTTTTGAATTTAACATTATACGTAAAGAATTTTCTTTTACTTTAAAAAGAATAATATAAATTTTATTAAAGCTTGGATGAGATCTTATTAATTCATAACCTTTCGCATATTATATATCGACACTTTCTTAGCAAATATCTGCTGAAATTTATATTGTGCCAGATATAAGATTCAAGATTTGATTAAACTGAATATGCATATTCTTGATGACAGAGAAAATAATAAAATATTACGCAATCCAGATGCATGAAAGCGTTCTTGCTTTTGAAATGTGTCAGTGACTACTGGAAGGAAATTAATTATATTTCTCCGTCACTGCGGATCAGAAAAGATAAAAATTATGTTAAAGTGTCCAGAGTTCCATGGCGGAAAATCATAATTTGGTAATTGGATTCACAAAAGCTCCATGCAGCCTGGTTTTATCGTTTGCAGCAATTAGGATCTGGAATGTTGCCTGAACAGTTAGTACATGACGCCAACATCTCCACAATTTCAAGCAGATTATCAATTGATTTATTGTTGGTCATGCGTGAATTTGTATTCATTGTTTCCTTTGGGATAGATCGAGCAGAGACAGCTAGAGAAAACATAACGTTGAGCACAAGCAGCACTACCATAATTTTCAGAAGCATTGATCTCGCCATACTAACTGCCAAACCTTATCTAATGTAAAGAAATGTGTTCGGTTTACTAATAAAGGAAGAAAGCTGGGTGAATATCTTAAGTGATAAAGAGCAAAGATCGAGAATGGCTATGGATAAAGAAAGTAAATCGTATATATAGACATACGACGGAGCGGAAGTGTATGAATAGGTCAAAATTGAATTCCGCTCAAGGGTGATATTCAAAGTAAAAGCGTTGAAGATGCAGCGAGACGTACTTTTATTGGGTGACACAGAGCGAAGATCGAGAATTGCGATCGATAAATGGAGGCCGTATTTATAGAGAAGACGACAGATGTACAAGCGTATTAATAGGTCAATATTGAAATCCGGTAAGGGTAGTGATATTCAAAGTAAAACAGTGGCGTCTACCCACTAGAATGGAAGTTTGACTGTATTTATTAATTAATTGAAAATAAAAAGTGCATTGAATGCACCTTTTTTTTCAATTAATTAATAAATACAGTAAAAAATCTGCATTCTACTAGTTGTGTAGACAATATTTAATTCAAGATAAGGTAAAAAGGCTTTTGGGATTTTAAATGGTGCTTTTGTTTTAATAAAGGATTTGTTTTATTTTGACCAAACATTATAATTAGAATTTCATAATATTTTTTAGCCAATAGGCTATTTGTTTGAAGTTTCCATCAGGATTTGTCAGTGTCAGAGATCTTCTAGCCAGCGACAACTTGTAGTGTCCCTCCAGTTGCGAGACTCTATTTTAGTTTGATTCAGCTTGATAGATAGATGCTTTAGTTGATTATGATTCTATGTTATTTTTACACTCTGTGGATGATACATTTGACATTATGATTAAGTGGTTGTGTTTGTGAGATGATATTGTGATAGACACATACGTGATATGGATTATGTTGTTTATGAGTTTTTATGTGGTTATCATGTTGAAATGGTTGTTTAAGATATATGATGTTCGTCAGTTTCGATGAAGAAGACAGTGTAGCACTACTCATTCGTGAGTACCCTGCTATGCTGTGATTCTTCTTCACGGTGTGTTTTTTGATATAAGTTTATATGTTTAATAGTCATGTTTCATGCAGATATAGGTACCGGGTATCGGCTCCACCTACTTGTCAGGTCTGAGCATACCCTAATTCAATGAAATTATGTTGATCCAGAGCTAATGACAGGTCCTTATTGAACCATCGTTCTTCATCGAACGAGTACCTATTTGTTACCCTTCCTTGTTGTCTAGTCCGTTTTTGTTGTGTCGTACTTGTCTGTATGGTTTTGTATGGGAATTCACTAATTATAGTTAAATGATTAATTGTTTAAATGTTTATATTTATATTTATCATTTAATTTATTAATTTAAATTAAATAAGTTATTTACTTTAAAAGTGAAAGTTAATTTTGCAAAAAGTATTTAATTAGATTTAAATTGTTGATTTACTTGTGCAACCAAGATTTAAGTGGAAACAAATATTTTAAGAGAAGATGTTTTCAACATGTTGTGAATTTTGGATTTGGAGTTGAAAATGTGATCTGATGTTAAAAGGGTAAGTTAGAACTGATTGATCAATTATGAATGCATAATTGACTATTAGTTAAGTTTCATAATGGAGAGTTAATTAAAATGCATTAAAAAAGTTTTGGGGGTTGTAAATTTTCATTCACGACAATAATCTAGAAGAATTTTCATGGTAGCAGTTTTAAGAATATTTTGCACGACAGTTGTTTTGGAAAAAAATTGATCTTAGATTTTGTTGGCAAGCATAATTTTGAGTTGGATTGTATTGGATTACTTCCGCAAGATCTAGTGAATTTAAGCAGTATTGGTGGAAGCTTTAGAATTTGATTTTAGTTGGCCATCAAGCTTTAAATAGGTTTTCTTCTTTGGTTTTAAATTCTTGTGCTGAATTTTGAGAATATGAGCCTGCACAACCAATAAAGAAACAAATTAGAAGAGTATTGGAATTTTAAAGTTTTTAAAAAATAAATAAATAAAACGTATTCTGTAAATGCATAATTCCAAACCTAAACTTTTAAGAATGGTTGTAAAGAATTTGCAAATGTTTATTTGAAAATACATATCTAATTCGTTATTTGTAGTATAAAAGTTGTATTTTATCTTGTCAATGGCGTCGCCCTCTACCTTATAATAATCTTAAGCTTAATAGTTACCATGGGCTGGAAGATACTTATCATTTATTTCTGTCAGGATGACTCCTACTGTATATTTTTCCTCTATTTGGGATAAACTTTGTGAATATAAATATGAGTGTTGGGAGATTGAAACCCTGTTTAATTTTCCCGTTTGTATGTCTTTAGAGTACCTCAATTTTCTTTAGTGAAGAAAATATACTCCATTTGGTGATTCTTTAAGAAATTTGTATTGTCATACTTTAACTTCAAATTTAATTTGGTTTTGTCGCTTTTCCACTACCAAGATTCAAAAAAAATAAAAAAATATAAACCTGTAGATTGAGCTATCCTCATCTTCAAAACCATACAACCTGTAATGTTGATGAAGCTATTCTTGTCTAAAGCACCACTTGTTCTAGTTTATACCTATTTGATCTATGAACTTTGTATTTACTAAATAATGAGCATTAGACTTGCGCACAACCAGTGTTTCACAAATTTTTCTGTACCGTTGCCATGCAAATTCACTTTGAAATAGTTGGTGTTATCCTTTTTAGTCGCCCTCTTGTATCATGAACTTTTGTGTTTTATTAAACTCAATACTATAAAAAAAAATCTGGGGCAATGGTATCAAAGTTTTTGATAATGTCTCTCATTACAATCACTGATTTATATTTCTTTCCTTTGGATCTAATCATAACTCTAGAGTCTTTAGTATTCTGATGCTAATTCTTAGTCTTTTGTGCTTGTGATATGCCAAGTCTAAGTCCTTCTTGCATGGCATAATCCTTTGTGCATGCGCGACTTGCATCTGACAGTGTAATGTGTATCACAACATAAAATAACAATGAATATTTATAGATCTGATATTTAATAAAATGACTATCTCCAGTTAACAATTATAAAACTTATCTTTTATACTTACCAAGATTGTTAACTTTATTTAACGAGTTTTGATAGGATCACTAGCTAGTTTTATGTACTTTATTACTATATCCATTTTTTAGAACTTTAACAGGCGTTGGTATTAGAGAATTATCTTTTTAAGACATTAATATGTTTAGTTTGGGAAATTATTATAATTAATTGTAGTTATCTAATTACCATGGCACCCCACGTATGGGTTAATTATTTTGCTCCATATATTCATTTCTATGTGAGGAATCATATTTGTTTATTAATAAATCAAACTATAAACAGTAGTTGAGAGAAAGGTAATCAAATGCTATTCATAGCATTCTATTAATACATATACATATATGTAAGTGAATTGACTTTATATAAATAAGTTAATTATATTTGCATCTTAGAACATGTCGATGTAACATAATAGTAATTATATAAGTACTTGATGATCATTTACTATGGTTTAAATTGGGACAAAGCTTTGCAAAAATTTATTATTACCTTTGAGGCATTTTATAAATTATATGATCTTTATCATGAATGTGATGTAAACATTTTAGTTTTATTTATTTGTGCATGAAGGTTTCCCTTTATAATTGACGTTAAGTGATACATAGATCTTAACTTCCATAGGTTAGGAAATTGACCTTGTAATTTAAGCTTTAAATATTTGTAGTTTGGAGTTCTATTACCGTAATTATATTTCGGGTATGGTCTTGCACAATTGGTAGTAACTGTGGTAACATTATGGATATTTTGGTCTATGTTATGAAAGAGATATATGTACATATGTGATTTTTTTTGTGCCTGAATACTATCCCTTGTTTTCTATGTTTCATCATGTCTTTAGGAAGAGTGGCTTGTGGTAGGGGCCGAAACCCTAAATGGTTGTCAGGGTAACCTATCATAGGTTTTGTAATTCAATGGAAACCTAACTAATGTACTAGGGGTTGGGTAGAATTAAATATTAACTCAAATAAAATTATGCATCACCTATTTTCTTAATGCTTGTTAAGATTGAGGAAAGGTTGAGAAGGCCTGGAATGGCTAGTCACCTATCTTTTCCTCTTGAAAGATGGAATGACTTCACACTAGTTTGCATAGGGGCCAGGAATCGATAGAGATTGCCAGGGTAACTCTTGGAGAGGGTCGGTAGTCTAGGAAGATTCACCAGGGTAACCTATCTCGACAGTGTGATGACACTCTTTGCCTATTACATGATTGTGATCCCTTGTATTGGGTTATCTCTAGTTGTGTTTTTCCTTTGGGAGTTTGTTCGTTATGTTTTGATATCATTATGTCATAATGTGAATGTAAGCCACATAAATGTATTGTTCTGTCTTCTTGTTTTGTGGACCTATCATTATCTCCAAGCATGGAGGGAGTGGACCTTCGGGTATCACATGGTTTGGAGGAAACCATGCTATACCTTCATTGGATACTTTTACAAATGATATTATACTTGTAGCAGTTTCTAGTTACTTCATTGTTTGTGATAGTGGATATAGAATGCATTTGTGGACATGGATGTTAGTTGTGATGTGATCATTATCCTCTTTGTATATTTACCTCTTGTATATGAGTGTACTCATTGTATCATCATTATGATGTATTGAGATTTATTGAAATCTCACATGATGTAATCTAGAAATATTTGTAATTTGATTATATAAAGTTTTGAAAACTGGATCATTCATGGCTTTAAATTGTACTTATGTTTTATGATATGATGTGTTGATTTTATTTATATTGTTTATGTAATGTCGTCTTGGAATCCTTAAGGTAGTTATGTAATTAAATCTCTTTTAAAAAAAAAACTAGTTTATTTGTTCTTTACACATTGTTTAAATGGAATCCTTGGAGGGGCGTTACATATTGGTATCAAAGAAAAGGTTCTAATGTTGGGTACTCTAGTTTTGTGAGCCCATTAGGTTGGATTTGACATTAAATTTTGTTGATGTTTTTTCTTGTTGCTTTGTTTGTATTATAACAAGACTTTTCCTTAATTTTGTGTAGGATCATTCCTATATGTCATGTTAGAGGTCATTGTCGAGGCCAAGGTGGTGACTATGGGCTGAACCACCAAGTTACTCCCCCTCAGAACTCTCATGAGAGCGAACAGGCAGAACAGTTGGGTCCTCAGTTGGATCAGGCAAACAAGGAACAAATCCTAGAACAGTCAAAGGTAGAGGGAGCACAGTTATGCCCTCTACTGGAAGAGGTATTTTCCCTACTTGGGCCTAGATATGAAGTCAAATAGTAGGTGGTTAGGAACTTGATAGATCTTTGAGGAGAGTTGATGATTTTGTGTAGTAGGATGCCATTATTTCTAGTCATATGCGAGATTTGTTGAGGGAGCGCCCTCCTACTTTTGATGGCACTGGTTGTGGTTTAGAACCAGCAAATTGGCTGATTGATTTGGGGTGATGTTTTGCTACGCATCCCTATGGTAGCAATACCTGAGCTCATTGTGCCATAATGGATCTTAGTGGCTTTGCCTCTACATGATGGCATTTGGAGGAGAAAAAGCTCCATCTAGAGATTGGTGCAGTCTCATGGGATATGTTCCTAGAGAGATTTAGAGCATGTTTCCTATCTGAGCATTGGAGGCAACCACATGCAGATGAGTTTCATGATTTATGTTAGATGGCTATGCATGTGGAGTAGTTTGAGCACAAGGTTTATGAGCTCAAATAGTATGCTAGGATTGTGGATGATGAGGCGATGTTGGTACAACACTTCATCAAGGGATTAAATGACCGTATTAGTGGAGGAGTCAGAGTCTTCGAGCCAAAGACTATGGAGGTTGCTGTGGACAAGGCTCGTATTTTGGAGGAGAATCTGACTATGCCATTAGGTGGACACATAGGAGTTCAGATAGGTAGTGCTCCTATATTAGGTTTTGGTCAGAATTCATAGTTTTAGTAGGGTAATAGTTCACAATCTGGAAAGAATCATAACCGGTGGTGCAATAAGCGCAATCGACAAGATCAGCCAGCTCATAGTGCATAGTCTATAGTAAGCAGAGGTAGCTTTCAGCAATCCAATGCACCTTCGGGTGGTAGAGGATTTAGTAGAGGTACTGGTTGTTTCTTATGTGGTTAGCAGGGTCACATTACTAGGCAGTACCCTATGCGTGGTACTTCTGGATTTGGTCAGTGACCGACAGCTTCAGAGCCGACAGTTGGAGATGTAGGTTGTTCACATACAGTTTTTACTGTGATAAATAACCACCAGGAAAATCATCAAAGCACTATGGTTGAGTCTTTAGGTCAGTTCCAGGGTACCGATTTACTATTCTCTTTGATTCTAGAGCTATTGGTTCATTTATTTCACCTATTATTGTTGAGCAATATGGACTTGTTGTAGTAAAGCAAGTTGATAGGTGGTAGGTAGAATTTGCTTCTGGGGCGAAGGTAGCAGTAGAATCCCTTGTATGCAATTGTGAACTAAGGATTAGATTGTTATCTACCTTAGTAGATCTTCGAGTCACACCTCTAGGTTTGTATGACATTGTTTTGGGAATGGACTAGTTAGAAACTCATCATGCAGTGATTGACTATCAATATAAGACAATACATTGTATTAATGATTTTGGTACTAAGGTTGAAATATTTGGTATTCAGAGAACCATCTCTTTGCAGATAATTTTTGCTGTGCAGCTGAAGAGATGCCTTCGTCAGGGTTGTCAGCTTTTTGCAACAACAATTAATGACTTGGTTTTATGGGAGAGTCAAGAGATATCACTCGATTATCACCCTATTCTTAGGGAATCCACCAATTTTTTTTCTAGTGATATTCCTGGTATGCCACCGAAGTGTGATATAAATTTCAGAGTTGACCTGGTTCCTAGAGCTGAGCCCATATCTCGAGCCCTATACAAAATGACCACACAGGAACTGTAAGAATTATGTATCTAGTTGGATGAACTCTTGGAAAAGGGTTTATTCATCTGAGTGTTTCCCCTTGGGGAGCACCTGTCATCTTCATGAAGAAGAAGGATGGATCCCTCAGATTGTGCATTGATTATTTTCAATTGAATAAAGTGACGATTAAGAATCGATATCCTTTACCTAGAATTGATGATCTTTTTGATTAGATCAAGGGTGCAAATGTGTTTTCTAAGATTGATTTGAAATCTGGTTACCATCAGTTGCATATTGCAGAAGCAGATATCCATAAAATGACATTCTGAACTGGTTACAGGAACTGCGAGTTCACAGCAATACCATTTGGATTAACAAATGCACCATCAATTTTCATGAGTTTGATGAATGGTGTTTTTCACACATATCTTGATCATTTTGTTCTTGTGTTTCCCGATGATATTTTGATCTATTCGAGAAATATGAAGGAGCACGAAGAGCATTTGAGAAAGGTACTGTAGTGCTTGAGGGAGAATCAATTGTATGCAAACTTGAAGAAATGTGAATTATTCCAAACTAAGGTGAAATACCTTTTTCATGTGATTTCTAGAAAGGGTATAGGTGAAATATCACATAGTGTTTTCAAACATTACACATTTCTTAAGTTTTGCATTCTTAATCAGTCAAATAGTCCATTTAGTTGTATTTAGATCATCTCATTTAGTCTTAATAATATCATACATTTCCTAATTTGAGTGAACCACCTTGATTTTTTGTGAGTTTTATCTCTCCTTTTAGGTGAAACATCTTAAGAGTGCAAGAATAGCCTATAAGCCTCACGCCCAAAAAGATATGGTTCATTTTGGTGAACCTGCATATTGAGCACTTTATCTTTCTAATTTCAATTGCATCTTGCATCTTAGGTTTCATTTGTATCAACATTCAATTAGGATATTGTTTTTTTTCTTGCATCCTAGGGTTTCTCAAATTTCATTAGTGAAAGACTCATTTATATTTCATTTTTGCATAACATATCATTGGAAAAATTGAAAATATGTATTTGCATCCTTAGTTTGCATTTGAAAAGCATTAAAATCACTTTAAATTTTCTGAAAAACACAAAAAAATCTCATAACTAGACACATTTGCCACCCTGGGCGAATCAGTCCACCTACACATTTTAAACAACATATTTAGGAATTTTCTAGGTATTTCCTGCATTTCTCTTCTCTTCTTCTATTTCTCTATTTCAATTTGTAGATTTTTTGTTATTTGCATTTTTCATTGCTAGATTACCTTGCATTTGCATTCACCCCATCTTTTGTGGTACTTGTATGAGTGTTTGGTGCCCCATTGATAATACTTTAGTGAGATGGAATTCTAAACTCATGGCTTCTCATGATAGCTTTTTCATTATGGACCTTGGGATCTCAAGAGCTCCTACTCCTAGTATGGACAATGGTGCATTAGGCATGGATACTACCACTACTATGCCTTCACCTTTCCATCCAATGAATGTTAACACAAAAAATAATTCCATTCTACAAGAAAAATTTATTAGCATTCATGAGGATTTTGCACACTTACAACAAGACTTATCCCTTGAAAAAATTTCCACAACTGCCATACCTACAATAGAAAACCTTCATTATTTGATTGAAAGTGATGATGGCTTACAAGTTATGAAAGTAATTGTTGATATATACAATAAACATGCTCCTTCTACTTCCCAATCCCCAAAAATTGTTGTGAGCCAAGGAGAACATCACATTCCTCCTCCTTCAACCATAGCATCCATACCAACTTATACCACTCCTCAGTTTACAACAACTATGCAATAGGTTAGTCATGTGACTCCTCCTTTCATTATTCCAACTAGCATTCCTAGTTCTCTTATGGCATCGCATATTTCTTCTTCCACATTCACCCCTCTTAGTGTCCCTTTCACTTCCCCTAATATTACATACACTCCATCACCATTTTGCCTTCCACCTCATACCACTTCTAACCAAGCTAAGAAGTCTGAGCAAACCAACCAAAAAAATGCACAAAACTTTAGAAAACCAAATAGAAGCATTTTACAGTTTAATCCTCCTTCTCCATAACCAACCCAACCTATTCAAATTCAAGTGGTAGCTGTCAAAGAAATGGTACCCTATACCTATGGGGACCTGAAGAGACAATTTACTCCCTTACCTGATACCCTCCATAATAAAATGAACCAATTTCTCCAACAACAAATGATCACTTTTCCTATCATTAAACCATTTGATACCACCGAACCTTTACCACCCACCTTTAAACAAATGCTTATTTCCATTTTCATCACCAAAATGACCATGACACCAAACAACGTAAGTGTCTCAAACACTTATTTCAAGACCTCATTTATTTGGGTCATTTTTCCATTGTGGGTGTCAATGATCAAGGCAATAAATCCATTGCACTCCCTAACTAGATTTTACAAATTTTCATCAACCCCATGCCTAAACACAATATTTCATTTGTCAAGGCTAGTGAACCTTCAAACACTCATGTGATGAACATTGATACAAATAATGAACAATATGATATAATTCCAAATGTTACTCAAGTTAATCCTATGGACAAACTTGTGGGTATGATAGACATTGTCCCTTGTAAGGGCCCAACAAACAAACCTCTTGATATTACTTTTTATTCTCATGAAATACTTAAAAAGCTTCCTGATGCTCCTCTTTACATAGCCAACAGAATCCATGATAAACCCACCAATGGAATATTAATAGATCTTGCCTATGGCGAGAATGTGATCATGAAAGCATTTTTAGTATTACATGAGCTTTATCAAGATGATTATAATAAACCAACTGCATGGATTAAAACACGTACTAGTTTTTTGTGCCCTACAATCATATTGACCATACTGCCATTACAAATAGGGCCCAAAACTTTGGATGTAACATTTTCTATCATTCCACAATTGAATCAATTTTGTCTACCACTAGGTCATCCTTGGCATTGCTCGATGAAAGTGGTCCCTTTAGTTGTTCACAATTGTTTGAAGTTTCCACATAGTAATTAAATATTTACTATACACCATAGTGGCTTTAATCCATTATCCTCTAAAGGTAATTTTTCCTTAGAATCCTTTTGGCTTGAGCCTATGGAACCCATCACCCCCCATCAAGATTTCTTTTTCACCTATCAAAAGTTCAAAGCCAAATGAATAGCTGAGTTGTCTCTTCATAACATGTCCCCGTCCACTTCCGCTCCTCCTATTCTAGATGAGACCATGCTTCAACCTAAAACCAAAACTAAACAAACAACACCACACCATGAGAAATCTACCATAAACACTTCCCCTTCCCCGTTTAAATGCCCAAGAGAAAATGAAACCAATCCTATCATGCCTCCTCACATTAAACAAGTGTATAAAGCCAAAGAGAAAGTGATTGACCCATCTTCTTCAATTTATTTTATTCTTCCTCCTGTGGGAGAAAAGGAACCTATGATGGATCAACCCTCTCTTACACCTCAACAACTTGAAAATAAAATAAAATGAAACCGTGGTGCTAGGGAACACATCTAGGCGTCATCGTCGTCTCCTTGCTCATTAGTCTCCAATGGAAAAAAATAAAGAAAACCAAGCTGCACCTTTGACATAAGCAATATATGATCACCCTCTTCCTCCTAACCCACCACAAGATAGTATAGTCGAAGCCTCACAACAAAATGATCTGATCCAACAACCACAACTTTTGATACATCCTTCCTTGGAAATAACCCTTCGTCCTTCTATCATAATCAATCTTGATGATGATGATGATGATGATGATGAGGAGATCACAAAAATATATGAACAACTACATAAAAATCTAAAATATTTATTTTCATCTACCCTGAGCTTAAATGATAATATTCTATACCAAGTGAAGAACCTAGTACATCTCCTAGTTCAACGCTTGCAATTCTTCCTTTGGATAGCCAATCGCCCTTGCAATACACTGAACAAGATTGGGAGACATATGACTTGTTAGATGGTTGACTTGAATTCGCCTTACTAGCCTTTTATATTCATTTTCATTGTCCTTTTTCTTTGATTGTATGTGCATATCGTGTTCCCTCGTAATGTGTGTTTTTTGTTCTCTCTTTGTACACTTCCTCTATTTGTACCTCTATTCTTCTATATGTCATCCATTTCCTTTTTTTCTTTTGTTTTGTGTTTTTCTTTTGGGGATGACACAAAGCATAGAGACACCCTATGTCTCTTCCATGTTGACCCAATCGGTCCCTTTTCCTTTTTTGTTTATCTTTTGCTTGTGTTTTTCCTTTTGGGGATGACACAAGGCATTGAGACCAAAATGTCTCCTTCATGTTGACCCAAAAGCTTTTTTCTTTTCATTTTCCTTCTCATTTTCTTTTCACTTGTGTTTTCCTTTTGGGGATGATGCAAAGCATTGAGACCGTACTGTCTCTTCCATGTTGACCTAAAATAGACTTTATTTTTCATTAGTTTTCACTCTCTTTGTGTCATTCTTCTAATTCTATGTGCTTTGGGGAATGATGACAGTTCTAAGCTCTTTAATCAAAACATTGTAGCGACCAACATACTGACCCCAAATCCATAGATCCCTTATGTGTTTGGTGTGTTTTTTTCTTGGTGGCAACTCCCTTTCTTTTGTTTTCTTTTTCATGACACAACCTTACTTGGAAACATATGACTTGGCATAGGGTTTTCCAAGTTGGCTCTCATGTCTTATTTTTCATTTTTTCATTTTTCCTTTGCTACTTTAAAGTAATTGCTCACAAAATGGTGTGTAGCAATTCCTTTAAAGTGGGGGGGAATACATTGGCATAATTTAATTTTGCATTCCTAGTTCTTAGTGCAACCTTGTCATTTCATAAGATGTGTTTGTCACTTTGTGGATGACATTGGGTGTGATGTGCTTCATAAGTTTGATATATCTTAGCATATTACATTTCTCTTGGTGGCCTAATGTGACACACTGCATCCCCTAAGTTGTGAATATTCTATTCTTTGATTGGTCCTCTCTTGGAGACATTAGACACAATGTTCCCTAAGTGTCAAAACTTGCATGAAATTAACAAGACTCCTTTGAACATCTTTTTCATTTTACATTTTTTACATTTTTCATTTTACATATTTTCCACCTTGCATAATGTAGCTCGCATGCCTATGGTAACTTTCTCTTTGTTCATGAGTTCTAAGCATACAAAGCTTTGCTTGTCTCATGAAGCACAAACCAAAATTTTCCTTTGTGGTA
Organism: Sequoia sempervirens; assembly: GCA_007258455.2. Taxonomy (NCBI): domain Eukaryota; kingdom Viridiplantae; phylum Streptophyta; class Pinopsida; order Cupressales; family Cupressaceae; genus Sequoia; species Sequoia sempervirens. The sequence goes on along the minus strand of VDFB02338372.1, from coordinate 8,568,525 downwards.
CCTTGTTAAAGACATCAGGAGGTATAATTTTGATATGGTTGAGCAAGAAGCCCATTCAGTGGCATGACCTCCCCCATAGCCACCTATGTGTTTGTGAGTGCATACCAACTAGCATATGTACTTCAATTTTTTGGGTTTTCTCACTGGGTGGATCGCCATGAGTTCCATCACCCCAGAGTGAGTATTTCTACAGAATCGAGCTTTGTTGATGGGTCTCTAGAGCCCCCTAAGATTGATTTTTTGACATCCCCCATGGGTTCTACTATGGAGTCTGACTCTGAGGGTATGAACCACCTGCCTTCAAATCTTGATTCTGTAAGTATATATTTCATTTTTGTTATACCTATTGCAAATTTTTTGTTATTGTTTCCTTCCTCTTTTGTATTCAACTTGAACATTGTCTTTCAGTTTCTTTATTTTAATTATTCTCAAATATAGAAATGCACACCACATACCCCTTCTTTTATATGTTTTCAATTTTCTTGGCTTTAAGGTGTACACACACACACACATGACTGAACTTGGAAAAGAATATAGATGTGGAAGTAGATACACATTCATATTTTCCAACACATAAAAACATCCCTTTGATGTATATGTATATGTATATGTATATGTATATGTATATACATATGTATATGTATATGTATATGTATATGTATATGTACATGTATATGTATATGTATATATATGTATGTATATGTATATGCATATGTATATGTGTAAGTATATGTATATGTGTATGTGTATGTGTATGTGTATGTGTATGTGTATGTGTATGTGTATGTGTATGTGTATGTGTATGTGTATGTTTATGTGTATGTGTATGTGTATGTGTATGTATATATATGTATATGTATGTGTATATGTATACATGTATATGTATACATGTATATGTATATGTATGTATATGTATATATAGAGTTGAGAAGGATGCAAAGAAAACAGATAACTTCAATGTTGCACCTGATTCGAGCTACATTATTGGGTACTAAATATTATAGGAAAATTGGGAAATTGTAAAAGAGATTTTAGAAAAAACACTTAAGAATCACAAGAAAATGAAAAATGATCAAAAACCCACATTAAATGGAAAAGCATATAGATGTGGAAGTAGATACATGCATTAATATTTTCCAACACATAAAAGCATCCCTTTGATGTTGTACCATAGAAAAATGGCCCCTGGGACATTTTCATGGTATTTTAGGTCTTTCTTCATGATGCTTGGTCCATTTTTGTTTGATTTAATGTTGTAATGTCACTTAAACATTGACATCAAGTCTTTAAAATTCAAATAATCATGTCTTGTGAAGGTGCTGTGAAGTGTTGTAAAACATTTCTATACTTTTCTAGACTCTGTTCATTACAATGCACCTAATGGCGGGTGCATGAAGTTGGGTACCAATTTTCTGGCCACATGAATTTTTTTTAAAAAATGTGCTCGCATTATAACATGAGTGCGTTATAACGCGCACGCATTATTTCGCGTTAAAAACAAAGAAAAAAGTGAAATTATTTTCCTTGGAATACCAACCCAAAGGCTTGGAGGGCATTCCCAACAAGGCCAGAGACATGTTTTTGCAAATTCTAAAATTTTTCACATAATCGGTTCCGTGCTCACCATCAAGATTGCATCTAGTTCAATATCAACAAAATTGAAAACATGGGTAATGTTAGGTTCTCTCTTAGCTATCCAACGATGTAATTTTTTTCACTTTTTGACAATGTTAAGCCTTTCATCCGTAATTTCTTTTGTTTGTATGTCTATTTTTTTTAAAAAGTAGTGTTTAGTATTTTTTTTCTTATAAATTAACCATTCATCAAAATTTCAAATAAATTACATTTTTAGAAACTAGACTCCATTCTACAAATTTAAAAAGAAAAGAAAAAAATCAATTATTTTCAAAAATTTGTAGGGGAACACGGCCAAAATTCGCTTTTTAGGAAGTTCCCACTTAGAAAACTAGCAAAAATAAAATATTCATTTAAAAATTATCGAGAAAAATTGTGCACTAAGCTAGATGTTGTTAGCTAATTTGACTATAGTGATTTTAAAAATACTACAAAAATTTCACTGCTCAGGTCGTACAAGAGTTGCTATGTTATGTTTTTCTGACAAAAACAACACCAATTTCTTTACATCCTTCTTTTGAACCCCTTAATCTCAACCATTTTCAAAATAAATTAGTAGTTTAGAAAGTAGACTCGAACGCCGATCCTTGTTTTTGTTCCATCTCAAAATTTTGAGTGTAACTATCCTCAATTTCACGTCCAAGGTCAGCATTTCCTTATTTCAAAAAAAAAGTGGCCACTTAAGCCCCATTTTTGGGAACCATCTTGGTGCACTTGCCCCTAGAATACACCTTTTCATCACTTATCAAGTTCTATTTTAAAGTGTTGTAAAGTGTTGTAACAAGATTTCACACTTTTCTAGGCTTAATTAAGAGTACTTTTGAATGTAAAACTAAAAAACAACATTGAATGTGACTTAATTCTGGTCACCCACTTTCAAGTCCAAGGAGGGACACATTCGCCATGGGTGGTGAATGAGTCCCTCTTGGCTCAAAATTCAAAATATTTCAATTTCTTTTTGGTATTTTATTCAGAATTACCTTATTAGGCCTGTGATGAGGTATCATTGGGTTACTAAGGCACAAGTGTGTATAAATAAGTGTTTTTCTCCTCATTTTACATCTACACATTCATCAAATTCACTTGCATTCACTTAACATCAATTTGCATTCAGGCACTTTGGATCACTCAATCAAGCATCAATCAAGTATCTTGGAGCAGCCATTGACATAACTTCAGATTTCTTCAACAAGGTTGTGTTGAGTTTAGGAAATTTGCATGTTGTTTATTCATCTTTCCTTGTTCATTTCATTTCATCTCTTCATTAAGGGTTTGATTACCAAAGTGGGATTTGACCAAGGAAAATCCCTATAACCTAACCCTTAACCATTTTTCCCCTTTTGCATGTGTGTTTGTAGACTTGTGTGTGTAGATTTATCAAGAAATTATGTGTTAAAATTTGGAAAAGAAGTCAACAAAGTGTTTTAGGTCAAACTACAACCTATTTCAAGCTTGGAGACAACCTATAGTCTGTTTTTTGCAGATTTGACTCCGTCAACTTGCCAACAAGACAAGTTCAGATATGGTGCTACAAAATTGGTCCCTGATTTCATAGAAGTTTGGGAGAGGACTAATTCACCATCACTGAGTCCCACCTTAAGGCTGGAAATCCATATTTTGTCAGAATCTGGATCCCAACTTAGAAGCCTATTTTCAAAAGTTTTCATTAGAATCAAGATTGATTTGCCATCAGTAGTGAATGAGTCCCAATGGTGATTTTTAATGATTTCTGCCAACATTCAGGACACTACAGATTCAACATTCTTTACCTAGGTGCACTCTGATTCAACGTTCTTCATTTTTGTTTTGCATTCATTCATGTCTTAGTTCATGTTTGCATATCACATTGTGTTTTCAAAAATTACACATTTCTTAGGTTTTGTATTCTTAATCAATCAAATAGTCCATTTAGTTGCATTTAGATCATCTCATTTAGTCTTAATAACATCATAAATTTCCTAATTTGAGTAAACCACCTTGATTTGTTGTGAGGTTTATCTCTTTGCTTTTAGGTGAAACATCCTAAGAGTGTAAGAGTAGTTTATAATCCTCACACCCAAAAATTGATGGTTCAGATGTATATGTATAAGTATAAGTATATGTATATTTATATGTATGTATATGTGTATATATGTATATGTATATGTATATGTATATGTATATGTATGTGTATATGCATATGTATATGTATAGTTATATGTATATGAATATGTATATGTATATGTATATATATATGTATATGTATATGTATATGTATATGTATGTGTATGTGTATTCTTATGTGTATGTATCCATGTATATCTATGTGTATGCGTATGTGTATGTTTATGTGTATGTTTATGTGTATGTGTATGTGTATGTGTATGTGTATGTGTATGTGTATGTATATGCATATGTATATGTATATGTATGTATATGTATATATAAAGTTAACAGCAAGCAAAGAAAAAGAATAACTTCAATGCTACACCTGATTCGAGCTACATTATTTGGTACTAAATATTATAGAAAAATTGGGAAATTGTAAAAGAGCTATTAGAAGAAAAGCTTAAGAATCATAGGAAAATGACAAATGATTTAAAACCCACATTAAATAGAACTTTAAAATATGGAGAATAGAAGAGGTGAACTATGATAATTTGTAAACACTTTTTTTCACAAAAAACATATAACATATTCTATTCACACAAAATGCAAAATTGAACATACCTTCACAACTACTCTAATTTTATGTTCAATACCTTTATGTTTTCATACTGACCCTTTTATATATATATATATATATATATATATATATATATATATATATATATATATATATATGCAATTGCTCCTATGTCCATGTGCATTTAAAAAATATACATTTCTAGCAGAAATTGGACATGTATGTTTATGTAGTATAATATTAAAAAAAATACACCATTCAAAAAAGCATAGAACATGTCCCATCCATAGAGGATGTGAAACTAAACATACCTTTACAGCTACCAAACTAATTTTATTTTGAATATCTTTATGCTTTCATATTGGCCCTCTGCATATATGTGTGTGTGTGTGTGTGTGTGTGTGTGTGTGTGTGTGTGTGTGTGTGTGATTTCTCCTATTGACAAGTACTGATACAAGACAAGTAGTGCATATAACAATTGCCTTGTCAATTTAAAATTCAAGCTACATTCTTTGCTACTAAATATTATAGATAAATAGAGAAATTGTAAAAAAAGTATACTTCCTCCTATTGTGTTCATTTCCATTGCGCAATAGCGTAAGAAAGCATTTTCCACTCTGCTTTCATCTATCTAGGCAGCCCAACCCTCCAACATTTCCTTTCCATGTGGTCAACAAACTCCACCTCTATGGACCGTCGTGGTGAACATCCATGGGAAACTCACTGCCAATCTTCCACACATATTCATTTCCAGTGATGAGGAATGTTTTGCATGCCTAGGAAAATAAAAATCTTGGTGGGAAACTCTGAATAGATAAGCCAAAGATAATTTGATGGGTAAGGAAAACTTAGGGTATATAGGCACAAGAAAAATGGAAACCACAACATAGCTGCACAACTTTGGACTGGTTGTGTAAATCCAATATTGCATTTCTCTAAAGATGGGATATAACAATAGTGAAATAGTGGAAATGGTTAGCACAAAAATCTATAGAATCCTTGTATATATATTTTTTATATATTCCAATGTTCAAACCATGCTATTCCTTTTGTGATCATCCATCAATATACATTTATATACACATGGATACACATATATTTTGTTATATGTTTCTGTGTAATTACTACATTAAATATATCTATGGTTATACATGTATATTCATATATGCTAATATGGTTGAGCTTGTATGTATATTCCTAGGTTGTGCTAATACATTCAAGTTCAATAGTCTAATCAATTGCTAAATTAAAAAGGATAAAAACTAGAAGAAAAACCATTCAATTACTATAGCCAACATAGAGAGAAATTTTTTGCGAAGCATTGTACAAAATACTTGCAATGTTCAAAGGCTAACTACAACAAGCACACTTGCAGGTCTTCCTACTAAAAATACTCCCTTACAGCCCCCATTGGCAATGGTAGATGCCACTCCTTTTGCCTCAGTTTTTCTTCTTTGCCCAAGTTGCCAAATTGTGGATGATAGTTTGGGTAGAAACATATTGATATCAGTGTCACAAGATATGTTCAATATACAATCTCAGATCAATCCCCATGTTGCACTAGCACACCAACAACACCTTAAAGAAATGTTCAATGATTGCTACCTTTCTACGATGAAATGGTTCCAACGCCACATAGATGCACTATCGAACCTTGTTGTTTTCTAGATATTCAAAGAAAGCTACATTGGGATGCACACTTGTGTATCTAATTCAACAACCATGTGAGCGAGATGATATTCTAAAAAATTCTCCCTCCACTTCAGCTCTACAAATGGCATGGACCCAAGCCCACAACCATTCTTGCTAGAAAAGCTAACACAGATTGAAGAAATGCTTATTGCTAGGGTGGCTCTAGTTTTACAAGTGTCCTAGGCTAGAGGAGGGTAGTTTAAATACATTGGTCACATGATAAGTTTTCCTCAAGATATCTCGAGCATTGAAAAACTTTTTCCATGTCGATTTCAAGACCTTGAAGTTATGATTGCACGATAGACCACCATTGAAGGTGGAAATTATGACTATTATGTTAATAAACATCATGTCATGGATGCATTAAAATTTAAAATTCAATATGGCAAATACTACAATGATGTTGAGATTAGTGTTGAGGCTCTTAATATGTTACCTAATTTTGTTGATGTATCCAATTTCCTGCATACAATAGGGCAAGTTTCCAATGAAGACCCGATGCCATCAACCAGCTCAACAAATGCTACTCAACATGAAAATGGCTCTTCAACCTTTTCTTTCCAAATGCTACATGAGAGCTCCAAGAAATAAAACAGGTATTACAAATTGAAAAAAAGGAGCAAAATATCTTGTGTCGGCCTGAAATTAGCTCTTCTCCTATTAATGAATACGACAATGAAGTTTTATTTGCAATGTCTTTCCCAACATTGTTCCCCACTGGAGCAAAACTTCCCCGTCAACTGAGGAATGTTCAAACTCACTTACATAAATATGCCCTCCACTTAATGATATATTTTAGCCACAAATTTGGAAAACATGTCAGGTTTTGGTATTTCCTCTACAAATTGATAATGATACATCATAGTCAACACACTAATTATGTCCTTTTCAAAGCGGATCTGGAAGAAAAAATACTGAAGTCTTTGTTTGCATTATGTGAACGACTTCAAGCTATTCCTAATGACCATATAGCAGAGCGGCTAATTCATTTGGGTGCATCATTGTGCGAGACTCACTCTTTTTGGAACTCTTGTTCGGCCCAACTATCTACAATGATTGAACAACTTGGGATACCTACCCTTTTTTTCACTTTGGGATATGCAGCCACAAAATGGTTTGATCTACACAATTTTTTCTCTTTTGTGGCTTGTTTGGTGATGGATCCTTCAAAAACAATGTTGATAGATAGTGTTATCCAAAATCCATATATAACATCTTTATATCTACATCATAGATTTTCAATTTTTCGTGAAGAGGTGATTGAAAAGCTTTTGCATGCAAAATATTATTGGTATAGATATGAATGGTAGCATCATGGCTCTGCACATGTCCATGGTTTTTTATGGCTTCCATAAGCCTCAAAAATGGACTCTCTTGATTGGTCCAATCAGCATGATTTTACCATGGAAAGGAAATTTTTTGATAGATATGTTTTAGCTTAGAATCCATGTTACCCTACACAAAGATTGCTTAGAATGTATTGTTGTTCTGAAGAGAATATGTGCTTATAGTCCATGAGCCAGATTATTTCTAGTGATCTAATTATAGATTATGAAGAGTTTCTAAATACATTTCAAAGGAACACAAAATTCTCTTAATATGCTTGTTTAATGAAAAAAGGAGAGAAATTACAATATCAGTATAAAGCACCTTGGAAACAACAACTTACCTCTACATTGACATATGATGTTAAGTCTAACAAATCCTACAAGCCAATAAGAAATGATGATCACCTAAATATTCATAGCCCACCCATGCTTGCAATCTAGCATGCCAATGTTGATTGCCATCTAGTTATTTCTAGGAACTTTGTATTAATTTGTATCTCTAAATATGTAGCTAAATCTAAGAAGAAATTAGAAAATTACCTTGATATGTTGAAAATACTTGCAAATACAAATATAGTTGAGGATAGAGCACTACTTGCATGTCAAAAATTCATGATGAACATTCTTGTGGACCGTGACATCTCTGCACAGGAGACATGCCATTTGTTATAGAAATTGCGCCTTGTCATTTCAAGTTGACAATATGTTTATTTGAATGTTGGAAAAAGGAATGGTTTCATATAAATAAATATGATGTTGATGAAGGCCTACCAACAAATTATATTCATTGCTATATGCAAAGGCCTCTAGAGCTGAGTTGTGTATCCCTAATTGACTTGGTCTACTTAAGAATGTATATATAAAGGCCTCTAGAGCTGAGCTATTAAGAAATGTAGACTGCAATATGAATTTCTTCTCTCTAATAAATATTTCATATATTTTATTCCATCATCTTTGTTCTGGTAGAAACCAAAGTGTACCATAGCTTTCTTTTCTATCTTCACAACCAAAATCCTTAAACACAAGATTATATCCTTTTCTACACTTCTTTTCTACACTTAAAAGATTATGTCGAAGACCATTAACATAAAGAATATAATCTATTTTATGCTTTGCATCAAAACAAATTAAAAATTTTCCACAAATCTTAGAAAAAATATCATCATCAAACTTAACAAGACCACCATCATACCTTTGAATTTTAACAAAATTACTCTTATCACTTGTCATATGATTTGAGCATCAACTATCAATTATCTACTAATTCCTCTCTTCTCTTGCATGAAAAGAATTCAACATAGTTCCTTCAATGTTATGACTTGTTATCGAAGAAATTTCCTTCACATGTATTTCAATATTAGAAGAATTCATCCAAACATTTAAAGCATGAACATGCATTCATCAATGTCCTCATTAGGATAGTTAGATTCATCATCATATACACCATTGTCTCTTTCAACATAATAACTCTTCTTAAAAAAATTTCCCTTATAATCCTTAGGTTTGTCATTTGCAACTTTGATCAAGGACATTTATAAGAATAATGACCTATATTTACATTATTTAAACACTTAAAAGGTTAACTTACCTCTATATTTTCTAGTGCACTTTTTCAATCTCCTTACAAAATTTTCTACCATCTCATCAAGATCATATGGATATGATTCATCATTTTTTTCTACTTTACAGACTTTAAAGGGAGTTTCTTTACTTGTAGTATCTTAACCAAACCCTCTCATTTCGAAATAAGTTAAAGCACCATACATCTAATCTCTAGAATAATTATCGAAATTTTGAGCTTCCTCAATAGAAGAAACTTTAGAACTATAAGATTTGGGAAGAGTTCTTAATACCTTTATCACAACTTTTCTTTCATCTAGCTTACCACCAATACCGTTGTTTACATTGAAAACTTCATCCACTCTAAGCATGTAGGCATTAATATCTTCATCTTCATACATCTTTAGGGTTTCAAATTTGGCTTTGTAGTTTTGCATCTTTTCTTGTTTGACATTATCATCTCATTCATTAAATTCTCTCTAGCTTTGATCAAGCATCTTTAGTAGATTTAAGACTTATCACCTTTACAAGTTCAAAATCATAGAGAAAACATAGAATAGCATTCCTTGCTTTACCATTGCTCTCATACTCCTTGATTTTATCATCACTTGCTGGAATAGAAATAGGCATAGTGCATCCTTTTTCAATTGAGTTCTAGACACCAAATCTAATAGAGACCAGAAAGGACTCCATCCTAGCTTTCTAGTAAGCATAATCTATTCCATCGAACATAGGACCTTTGACACCCTTCATGTGAACCATCCAGATCTACCTCAAGTGTTTAAACTTTCTCCAAGGAACCACAACTTTCGTTCCAATTGTAAGATGCACAAGAAAACTAAGATGGGGTGAATCAATTATATACTTAGAAAATTCAATCCATAAATATCATTCAAACCCTTATTAGCCCTTAAACCCTTATTATTCATTAGAAGAATGTAAAAATTTGAAATAGTAATGCAAACACATCCAAACACATAAGAAAACTAGATTTACATGGAAAATACAAGAAGGGAAAACCCACGGTGAAGATTAGATCACATATATATGAATTGCAACAACAAATAAAATTAGGCTCAATTCCAAGGGCTCACTACCCAAAAGAAGAAGAATTACAACTAAAATTTATTCCATCCACAATCTTCATCTCATGTTTCCTCTAGTAACTTCAAGCACACTGATAATGTGGACCCTTCTAGTCACTACTTCAAAGTCATAAGAATTAACCTCACACTTAGATCACCAAACAATAAAATTCACATATTTTGTATGCCTACCGTAGATACACACTCATCTCCAATAATTTACCCACCTTACATATTATCTGTGACTTAAACTATCTTAATTAGGTCGACCTTAATAAAACATATCCATCTAAAACATGCAACACCATAATAGGTTGGCACCAAACACCTCCACAATGGAAATAAGTGAAGGATGAACACACCAAGAGTTAATTAGGACTCCAAACCACATCACCACACTACTCAACACATTCACAATCCATAAGGTACCTCCAAAAATAGTGCTAGCATGCCAAGTCGACCAAACCTTAACTAACATTGCAAGCAACCACATACATGCTTCTCCAAATAACACGGACCACATATCAACCCTCCAGAACATCACACAATATCTTAGAATATTCCAACATCATTAGAATATTTTTCAACTCTTACAGAAGCACTTGAAACTAAGAACACCATCATTTTGTGCAACCATACACACTACCACACAACACAACTCACTAACCAACCTTGCTTAACACCTCAACACTTGAAACCTCAAGGGAAAGTAGATACAGAAAATATAATCACATTACTATATCGACAAGATAGGAAATTGAAGTACCCATTAAAATCTCCAAACACTAAACTTCAAACATGGGTTAGTACCTACAAATTCCTCAAGAATACTCCTATGAAATACCTTGTGAATGCTTCAAAATGCAACAAATGACAAGAGAAACTAAAAGCATCATGAAAACAATTAACAAGTACCTATTCCATAGTGGATTGGTGTCAAATGTGCAAATGACCCTTTCCCAATCCTTGCTCAAAAGCTGAAATGATCCAAATGCCAATATGATGAAGAGAAAATTTAGTTCTCAAACCAAGAGAGTAACTTTGCATAAAAGTTGTAGATGATTTGATGGAGATTAAGGCCTTTATTTATAGATTTCTTGATGAGAGATTGGCCAAATGGGTGAATGTGGGACTAAAGATCCACCAATGAGAAGAGGCCACTTGTCAAGTTGTGATAGGCCAAAGGATATGCAAGATTTGGGAAATGTGCCCATGAGAGGGAGATTCAAATTCAAATTTGTGCAATAAATTTTGAGAGGGGTACATGAAATGGAGAATTTATTGCAATGTTGGAGAGGACAAGTCAACTTGTCCTCATTTTTCAAACTTGAGGGAATATTCCCCATAAATGCCATGTTGAAAGAAAATAAGGGATTTAATAAATCAATAAATTGATTTATTTGTGCAAGTGGGATTATCTAGAGGATACGATGGGTGATTAGGTTAGGCTAATTAGGATTAGGTTAGCTTAATGATGATTAAGATGATTTTAACTTTTATGACTTAAATATTTGATTTATTTAAATCAGAAAAGGATGGAAAATGCATTATGATTTAATTAGATGAATGTTTGATTTATTTGATTAAAAGGTTGATGATAATGTTTATTTAATTTTAAATTAATTACCTTAGGAGATGGAAATTAATGAGATTACCTGATGAATGGATGAAGGTGAACTTGATTAATTGATGAATGGTCCTAATGCATAATGCTAATTTTGCATGTCTACATTTTGTCCCTCTTTGAAGCAATGTACTTGTTGCGTTGGTTCAAAGAATAAACTTTCCGTGATCAAAATTCAAAAAAATTCTGATTTTTTCGGATGCCCCAAGGAAAAGTACACTGGTACATTGCCCCCTCAAGAGATCGAGTGAAAAGATTCGTTTTGAGGGTCAATCTCGCGATAAAGAGGTTCAAAATGGATGGCTATGGATGATGATGCAAATGAGATGATTTTAAGATGCTTAGAATAACAAATCTATATTATGATGATGATATGTTGTGTTTATGCAAATGTATGATATGTAGAATGGGTATGTGCAGGATCATGAGGGGCCAAAAAGTGGCAATATTATGGGTATCTGTAGGGTATATGGCTGACGAATTTTTTTAACCCAAAATTGATGAAATGAAAAGGTTTTTTAGAGGAGATTCTCAACTTTCCACCAATATAAATTATGCTTTAATTTGAATTTAATAAATAATTATTATTCATTTTCTATTAGAATTATGACTAAAGTCCTGATCAATAGGCTGATTGAAAAACATCTATAACTTTCAAATAGTATCAGATTTCTTGAATCCGAAACATGCGTCACATTCTACGCTTCACATACTATAGGATTAAAAAAAGAAAAATTAAGTTTAATGAATTTTTGACCAAGTTAAGGTGGTCAGACATATGATTTTTTATATTTTTAAAAGTTGTAATAAAAAAAGTCATAATTAATTATTTACTTGGAAAAAAATTACAAAAAAATATGCATCACATCTGGACATGAGTCCTCTACTTATATAAAAAATCTTATAAAAAAATATTTTCATTTTATTATGGTTAGGGTGGTCAGACAGACACCTACTTCTTATTTTTTTCCTGAAACTTAAGTACTACTGCATTGAAATTTCAAATTTTCACCAAATAGATTTTATTTATTTTTAAATAAACCTAGTATTTTAGAAACTGCATTCAATTTTCTACAGATTCTATTTTTACATATTTTTGAAATAATATAGATAACTTATTCAATTTTTTATGTCAAGTTGCCTAACACTATTTTTTCTGAATTTTTTGCCACTTAAGGGCCTATTTTTTCCATGATGATCCTGCACATACCCGAATACTGATGGTTTATGGATGTATGATGGATGCACTGGTGATGATGATTAATCATTCATGCTATGATGTTAGTGTAGAAAAGAAGAAATTAGATGATGACGAGAGGATCCAATAAGCCAACATTATGAGAGATGATGATGATGAGAAATGGATGATGATAGATGGATGATTTGCTTATCAACGATTGGGATTTTAAAAGGGTCACTTACCTTATGTTTGATAACACACATAAAGATGATGCATCAAGCTATAAAGGACTGGGATGGCTGTGTACTTAGTGTTATGGACTTTGATTCGACAGATAGATAGGAGTATTTTTGTTCACACCTAACATATAGAAACCTTCCTAGGATGCACTTTAGAAGTTTCAAACATCTTAGACCAAAACACGGAAAGGTATAACCAATCAAAGCAATAGTCAACAAGGTGTCAAAACATCCTCTATACATATCTAACAAAGCAAGTATTCACCAAGTTATTTTACAAGAACGTCCAACAAGCATAGAAGACAAAAGAATAATAATCATTGCCCAATTCCTATCTCTCTAAATCCTTCATTTGGATATCATCGAGAGGTCCTTGGACTGAGCACAATAAGATAAGTCAAAAGAAAATGATAAAGCACACAAACAAGTTGATGTTCTTCAATACTGCTAACCAAAAGGAAATGTGTTTTTAAGGGTAAGAATCGAAACTTATTTCCAAAAGATAATGCCCATTGTAGGAAGGATACATCCTAAGACATGTTAGTGGATGGCAGCATGTCATTTCGTTTATCCAAAGTGTTATTTTTGATAAATAATGCCCCTTGTAGGAAGGATTCATCCTAGGACATGATGTTATCATATGATTGATATGGGATTGTTTGGATGATGGACTATCGACACAAAGAATTGACCAACTTGTTTACGTATTGACTTAGACTTGAGACTTGACGCTTTTGAGTTTTACATTTTTAACTTGTTATACTTGTTTCTAACTATTTCACCAAAGGTTGAGGATGACAATTAGTTTATTGTGAGTGGTGTTTATTGCAGGTGCAAGCGAGATGAGGTGGATGGATTTTTTCAAATATTTGGATATTTTTGGAGTTTTGCAATGCTTTGAGGCTTTTTTGATATTTTTAAGATTTTACAAATGTTTTGATTTTTGATTTTTTCAATGTTTTTGGGATTTCTGAGATTTTGACCAAGAGACTAACCTAAAGACCTATCCTAGGGGCCTCAAGGGCTGATCAATAGATTAGCCTTGCCTACGTTATACACACAGAGACCACATAGTTCGACTGATGACTTGACTGATTTACAGATGAAGATATACATGATGAGGTGTCAGCTTATTATGACAAACTCCTAAAGGGCTGACCTAAATGTCTCGGGGGATGATCAAAGATCAACCTTGCCTACGTTCAAGCTCAGAGATGACGTAGTTCGACAAAATGGCTCTTTTTTTAACTTTTTGAATGACTTTTTGACCTATTTTTGGATTTTGATATGTTTTGAATGTTTTTGTATTTTCTGATGTTTTTGGATTTTTTGATTTTCTGATGTTTTTGGGTTTTTTGATTTTTTGATGTTTTTGGATTTTTTGATTGTTTGATGTTTTTGGATTTTCTAATTTTCTGATGTTTTTGGATTTTCTGATTTTAGGACTTTAAAATCATACACGAATCTGATCCGATGAGAATGTGCCCCGACATGATGCAATAGACTACTGATAAAGGTAGGACAAACTAACCTTGAGAATGGGCCGAGTAGTACTAGGAGGGATCATGATACGAACACAGGACCAAGCTATCTGCAGATGCGAGTGGATGAGTGATGGATGTGAAATGGATGGGTGATGTAGAGCAAGTCGTAAAGATCCTAGTGGATGGAAAGTGCTTATTTACGCAAGGTGCCTATTTTCCAGGTTTTCACCAAGGTACTTTCCCAAAGTGCCACCAAAGTGGTTTTCACTAGAGGGAAGATTTTTCTCTTTACTATTTTTGATCCTTTTTCTGATGTTTTTGGATTTTTTTTTCCTTTTTTAATTTTTTTGTTGTCACTAAGATGCCTTTTTGCCATGTTTTTGCCAAAGTGGCCATTTTTTTTAGGACTTTTTCTTATTTTTTGGATTTTTTGGTTCTATACCTTGAAAGATTTAGGCATAAATTTTTTTGAGATGGGATCTATTCATTGGCTCCTGCAGAGGTTCCCCTTCGGGTGTTGATAGTTGATATGCCCTTAATTTATAACTTGTTGTGATGATGAAAGGTCCTAACCAATTAGTTTCAAACTTTCCCTTGCTGCTTGGGTTTGGGACATTCTTCTGATTTTCTTTTAAGACTAGTTCTCCAACTTGGAAAGTCTTGCTTCTGATTTTCTTGTTGTAGCTCTGTTTGAGTCTATTCTGATAGACTTGCAAATGATTCAAAGCATCTATGCATCTCTCATCTAGTAACTCTAGCTCATTTAGTATTGATACCTGATACTCTTCATCCGTGATGAGGTTTTGTAGTGATATTCTGAGGGATGGGAGCTCGATCTCAATGGGGAGTATGACTTCTAATCCGTACACCAAAGAGAAGGGGGTGGCGCCAGTGGGTGTGCGGATGCTCGTTCAATAGGCTCAGAGGGTGACATTAAGCTGCAAATGCCAGTCATGACCTACATCATTGACTGTTTTCTTGAGGATTTTAAGGATGGTTTTGTTTGTAGCTTCTCCTTGGCCATTGCCTTGAGGATAGTGTGGGGTGGAGAAGCGATGTTGGATTTTGAATTTCTCACACAAGTCGCGAACATCCTAATTCTTGAATGGTGTCCCATTATCTAAGATAATGGCTTGTGGGACACCATAGCGACATATGAGATAGTTCAGGATGAACTTAGAAATTTGCTTCCCAGTTACATACATCATGGGTATGGCTTACACCCACTTAGTGAAGTACTCTATTGCAGTTATGATGAATTTGTGGCCATTAGATGAGGTCAGAGTTATCTTTCCAATGAGATCGAGGCCCCACTATAAAAAGGGCCATGGTGTGATGATGGGGTGAAGCTCTTGAGCTGGAACATGGATGAGGTCCCCATGCTGCTAACATTGTAGACATTTTTTGGCATGATCATGTGCTTTTGTTTCCATTGTGGGCCAATAATACCCCATCCTCACAGTTTCTTGGCTATGGTCATTCCACTTGAGTGTGAACCACAAATACCATTGTGAACTTCGGTTAGAGCGGTTAATGCCTCCTTAGCTTTTAAATAGTGTAGCAAGGTACCTTCTATGATTCTATGGTATAAGGTATCACCTAAGATGACAAATCTGGATGCATTTTTAACAAAGGTTTATTTTAGGTTTGATGGTAGGTCAATGGGTATGACTCGTATGTGAAGGTATGTATAGATTTCGTGATACCAAGGATCGCCAGGACCAATGATTTCACACACATATTCCGATTCTGGTACCTCGAATGTTGGAATGAGAAGATGCTTGATCAGGAATTCATACTTTGGAACATTGTGAGGGATGTCCAATAGGGACCCAATTGTCACCATGGCATTTTCTACTCTATTGTTGGTTCTAGAGATCTGCTCAAATGTTATTTCAATGAAAGATTCCTTGAGATTCTCCATCAATTTCTTGTATGGAGTGAGCTTTTCATCCTTGGTCTGATATTCATTATTGATTTCATTTATGATCAACTGAGAGTCTCCATACACTTTGAGAGCCATAATATTCCATTGCACTGCTATCCTGAGACCTATAGTCAAAGCCTCGTATTCTGCGATGTTGTTAGTGCAAGGAAATTCCAGTTTGTATGACCTTGGTATGCAATCCCCTTGTGGAGTGATGAAGAAGACACCAGCTCTTGATCCATGTTGCGTGTATGAGCCATTGAAGTATAGTTTCTAGTGGTTAGCTACGTTGAGGTTAAAAATGGATTCATCTGGAAACTCTGAGATAAGAGGATTCTCAGAATAAATAGGTGCTTCTGCTAGTTGATCTGCAATAACCTGACCCTTGATTTCTTTTCTCTCCTCATACTCGATGTCATATTCTGATAATATCATTACCCATTTTTCCATTCTTCCTTTGAGCATGGCCTTTGATAAGAGATACTTGAGGGGGTCAATTTTTGTGATGAGCTTTATCTTGTGTGCCAACATGTAATGTCTGAATTTTTGGGATACAAACACTACTGCGAGGCATGCTTTCTTGATGAATGATTAGTTTAGCTCATGAGCGACCATTTTCCTGCTGATATAGTAGATAGCCCTCTTCTTTCCATTTTCATCATGCTGAGCCAAGAGAGCCCCAAGGGCTGCTGTTGTTGATGACACATATAAGATCAATGGCTTCTTTGGGATGGGTGGCATTAAGACTGGCAGTGTCAGTAGATATTATTTGATTTTGTTAAATGCCTCTTCGCATTTTGTATCCCATTTGTATGCTACCCCCTTGTGGAGTAGGTGAGAATATGGGTTCTATGTGTCTGCCAGTTGTGCTATGAATCATCAAATGGATTGAAATCTGGCTTGGAGACCTCTCAGTTGTTTTAATGTCCTTCGTGCTTCCATCTCGAGGATTTCCTTCACTTTTTCTGGATCTACCTCGATACCCCTCATGGACACTATGTATCCTAGTAGTTTACTTGATTGTACACCGAAGACACACTTCTTGGGATTTAGTCTGACTTTATATTCCTCCAGTCTATCAAAGATAGCACTTAAGGTTGCTATGTGATATTTTCTTTTTCTTGACCTAGCTAGAATGTTGTCGACATAGTCTTTGACTATTTTATGAATCATGTCATGGCCCTTTGATACGTTGCTCCTGCATTCTTTATGCCGAATGGCATCATGTTCCAGTAGTAGGTCCCCAATGGACAAGTGAAAGTCATCTTATGTTGATCCTCTTTTGCTATCATGATCTTGTTGTATCCTAAAAATCCATCCATTAGTGATAGCATATCATGTCCTCCTGTCATGTCTACTATCATGTTGATGTTGGGAAGTGGGAAATCATCCTTGGGACATTCCTTTTTCAAATCTCTGAAGTCTATGCAGATTCTAATGGCTTTATCAAGCTTTGAAACAGGTACCAAGTTTGATACCCATTCTAGATAATCTATTGGTCATATGAATCCTACATCTAGTAGCTTTTTTAGCTCCATTTTGACCAATAAGGCGATTTGAGGGTGCATTTTTTAGAGCTTTTTTCTGACAGGTTTTGTTTCTAGATAAACTGCTAAGTGATGAACCATAGTCTCTGGATCAAGCCCTGGCATGTCAGCATAACTCCATGTGAAGTTTATTTTCCTTTCTCTTAGGAATGCTGCTAGGAGTTCTTGCTCTTCTGATAATAGTGATTCCACATAAAATGTGATATGTGGGATCTCCTTTGTTCCTAGGTTGACCAGATTGCATTTTTCAGCCAAGACTATTGACTTCTCCTAAAGAATTGCTCTTAAAGAAAAATTGAATCCCCCATCCTTAGGTGCCTCAGAGAGGTTTTCATCTTTGGATGCATCTTTTCTTTTTACTTTTTTCTTGTAAGAGAGTGCCATAGTGTGGTTTTCACTCAAGGATCTGGATATTAGTCTTAATTTCTCTCTTTTGTGACTGATGGATTCAAACGTTTCCCCATAATAGGCATGTGTGTCCAACTTCATTATAAACCCTGCTTTATGATCTCCATCTGGAATGTTATCCCTCAATCCCATGAATTCTGAGAGCGCCTCATCATTTTTGAATGTATCAAGAACCGGTGGTCCTCGTTGGTCATAGTCGATTAGTTGGGGATATACTAAGCAGATTTCATGATTTTGATTTTTTGGCTCAAAGGATAGGGTACTAATCATGCAAAGGGTGATATCTTTGAATAGCCTAGGTAGATTGGATATGGGGTCCTCATCATCGCTACTACTACAAACATTGGTTATATCAAAGGTATATTTATCTAGAACACAACCTGTGGATACTGGTAATTGTAGTTCTGCTACAGTTGGCTGACGAGGTTTATTAACCACTCTAACCAGAGGACTTCAGCTATGTATGGTTATACTCAGAGGGGTACATCCAAGGCCAAGATTTGTTATCAGTCATGTCTCTGGCATGATAGGTATTATGAGCCCATTGTCGTTTTGTCCAAGTCTTTGGTTTCTGTTGTAGCCCATTGCAAGCATCATTTGTAGACCTTTACTTCCATTATCCATTGGTAAATCTAGTACTGGTCTTTCATCTTGATAGAGCATGCATGATGGATCTTCCTCAATAACTTCCTAGCCAAGGTCTCCCCAGCTTGTGAATTTAGGATAGTCTTTAGGAGATGTTTGTGATGTGGAAGCTTGATTTTCTTGTGGACAACCCCGTGATCTAGGAGATTGTGGTAACTCTCCTACCACAAAAGCATGTTAGGGAGCTTGTAGCTTCCTCAACCATCATCCTGGATGATCAGCTTAATGTCAGAGATGGTGGGAATGGCGGTAGTGGCAGGTGTCTTTCTCATAGAAGTGGATGCGAGGGTGGCAGGATCGATGCATTGTGTGGATGGGCCCTCATCATTTTTTGGTACTTGGGGGATTTTGTTATTTTTCTTCAAGATTCTTGCAGTATGAAAAAGGTTCAAGATCTCCATGGATGGTAACCTCTTTTCCATTATGTGTGAATTTCACACATTGGTGAAAAGTTGATGCTACAACTTTCATCGCATGGATCCATGGATGTCCTAGGAGGATATTATATGGTAAGTCAAGGTGTGAGACTTGGCAAGTAGTTTCCATGATGGTAGGCCCTACTTGAATAGGGAGTTTAATTGTGCCTTGAGACACTCTTTCTTGGTCGTCATATGCTCTTATCGTGATGCCCTTCCCTTTGTCAATGGAATCTTTTGATATTTTCAACTACTTGATGGAGCTTAGGGAACATATGTTCAAGCCTACACCTCCATCCACCAGGACTCTTATGATTTTTATCTTATGTACTATGGCTTCCAAGTGAAGTGCACGGTTGTGAGATGGTTGGGCGGGGAAATCTTGGTCAGAGAATGTGAGAAGATTAGGCGTAATGATATTCCCAACCATAGCTTGGAATTGCTCTGCATCAAGATCTGCGAGAATAGTGGATGAGGCTAATGCTTCTTCAAGAATTTTCCTATGGGCAGATGATATTTTTAGCAACTCCATGATGGAGATTTGTGTTTGCATTCTCTTGAGTTGATCTAGGACATTGTAGCCATTATGGATAGGTCTGGATGTGGGGACTTTATTTGGCTGGGATGAGCCTACGATAGTTACTTTGCTGCCTCTTGTGGTGACTCCACAATCTTCGACATGGGCACCCTTGATGGTGATGACCATGCAGTCTTCATTTAGGGAGGCAACGACTATTTCATACACATAATTTACACTTTTTTTTCCTTTATCATTCTTATTGCCTTTGTTACCATGATTCGACATTGGATTCGTATATATCTTAAGATCCTGATTTCCCGTAGGTTCTTCCACGTTTATGATTTTCTTATCGATGAGGTCTTGGATGATGTTTTTGAGTCTCATGCAAATTTTTGTGGTGTGGCCTTTGATTTTATGGAATTTGCAAAGTTGATTCTCGTTATACCAAGGAGGTTTCACATCCGGTTCTTGGTAATTTTCAAAGGTAGGAGCTTGAATGATTTTTTCATCTATCAACTTTTTCATGATGACTTCCAATGGTTCCCCCAAAGCAGTGTACTTTTTCTTGGGATAATTCTTGCGTTGGGGTGACCCTCTTTCATCATTGAGATTATTGATTGTCAGGTTATTGTGCGGTTGGTGAGTTATGTGATGATAGTTATGGTGTTGTGTTTGGATTTGCGATTTGGGTGTATTTTGGTGAGGACCACTACTGACCACCTTGGCATCGATGACACCATCATTAGTAATGTTTTTATTCCCTGCCCACGTGCGAGGTTTATCATTGTAATTGGATGGTGGATGGTTGTTTTGTTGTTCAGGGTATGATGTGGATTCTACGAGTTGAGTCATAAGGGCTCTTTCGATGCTGAGCACCTTGGGGATCAATTGATCATATGTGGTGATGCCCTAAACCTTGAGATGAAATGCCAAGGGTACTTCAAGTTTGTCTATGATGCTGCAAACTTGTTCTTTTGGCATGTTCAACTTGCTCTGATTGGTATTGGATCGCCTGATGAGCCCAAAATATGCTCATAATTTGGGTATCATGGTGTACTTTTAATACCCTTACTTTTGTTGTTCATGGTTGTTTACACTCTTTAGAAACCTTTTATTGGAGGACATCCTGTAGCCTATCATGTTGATATGTCTATATTTATTACCCTGTTTGACTTCCCAAATGACTGGTATAATGCATGTAGTTTTTGAATAATGAAGTAAATTTGATATGTGATTAATAAATGAATATCGTGTAAGTTGCCATGCATGTTTCCATTCGCTTCTGTTGCCTTATGTTTCACAGGTTGTTGAAGAAAGTATGAATGAGTCAAGCGCAGCTAATCTTGGCCTTGCAGTAAAGTCCATTTCTTGCACGACTTCAAGGAAGTTATTCTGGCGAAGACTCTTTGACCGAAATTGTTGGGAAGGAATTTAATGTCAATTAATTTGGAAAGAGTGGAATGCTGAATTCTCTCTAAATCATGTTGAACGGATAAGTTCATTTATTTAGTCTGTTCCTCCATTCCAGGATACATTTACATCCACGTCTTTCTCTGTTAGGGTTAGTTAGTTAGTTGTTTTCCTAATTTAAATAAGTGTTCCTCCTGCGCGAGTGAGCAAGCATAACGAGATAGAAAGGATATCATGTAAAAGTTAGTATGATAATAAAAAGTAGAGTATGCATGATAAGAAATAGAGTTTTGTGTTAGTTTTCATATGAACAGAACAATGTACACCATTCTGAGTTTATGAATAAAATTTGATGAAGTTCTGAGTTCAATCCTTGCATAATTAGTTGATGCTTGCTAGGGGGGCCCACTTAGTAAGTATATGTAGTTAGTTAATTATTTGTTTATTTTCTGTTGATCATAAGTTAGAATTCATTCTTGAAGTTTCTCTACAAACTCAGTCTTATATTGTTCCTGTAGCATAAGGCCAGTTCATAGTTTGTTTCTCAGTTGGTAGTTGTTATGGTTTCTACTTTGATTACATTTAGAGAACTTTGCATTACCTTCCTGTAGCGTAGGTAGAATTATTTTCAAGTATTTATTTTCGATAGGTTGTGACTAAAACTGGTTCTTAGTGCACATATAGTGCCGCTCCATTTCAAGTATACACTCCCTGGTTTGACAAGTAAATGAACAACCATGGAAAGATATTAGTCGCCTGCTGGAATGTCCAATTCCTAGGATAGGTTTTTACATGATTTTCATATCCTTTTGTGGGCACGACCATTTTTGGCACCATTACCGGGGATGGTGTCAAGCTAAGAACCTATCATAAGTCATTGTTAGTAGTAGCTTAAAGTCTGTTAATTCAAACATTTTCAAAATCCTTCAATTCACCATTCATTCTATTACATGCATAGAAGAAGAGACGCTCTAGGAAGGTTCCTCCTTGAAAACCTATTTGTTGAATTGCCATTTGACCCAGCTGACGAAGAACCTGAGGAAAATCCATTTGCTCTGATACTTCAGCAAGAAAATATGGCACGCAATCCCCCTAATCCACCTCCTACTTTTGAGTTTCCCATTGTTTCCTAGCAAGATAATGATAACCTTAAAAATATTCCTTCTTCATTACTTCCCAAGTTCTATGGACTAGTTACGGAGGACCTAGAAACTTTCTTGTTTGAGTTTGATACCCTCTATCACAGCTATGATTACACTTCAGATGCTCACAGGCTGAAGTTGTTTCCTTCCACTTTGAAGGAATGAGCTCTTAGATGGTTCATGAGTTTGGGAAGAGGTGTTGTTGATAGTTGGGCAGCCATGCAAACAAAATTCCTTGAGAAATACAAGGAATATTATAAGAGTGGTAGTAAGGGAAATGATATATTCAGAATTCAACAAAAGGAGGGTGAAAGCCTGGAAGAGTATATCTCAAGATTCTTGTTTTCCCTGAAAAAGAATTCAGACCATACTCTCAATGAAGAGTCTCAAAAACTACTCTTCCTAAGAGGAATCAGTGATACCTATATAGATGCCCTCGACCTAATGGGAGGAGGTGATATAACCCAATTTCCTTGGGATGATATCAATAAAATATGTCTCAACTACTCTCGAGCAATTGTTAAGAAGGGTAGAGGTCATCAAGCCACAGTGGGAAAGTCCTCTACTAGTGGAGTTTCACGGATGGAGATCGCAAATTTGCTGTCAGATTTCAAGAAGGATATCATAAACAACATGGCTACACAGTTGGATACTATGCAAGCTCAGAAGAAACATGAGGAAGCTAAGGCAATCTTGGTTGAGTTCTATCCACATTGCAGACAAAAGAAATGTGACTACAGATGCAAGATGGTGGCTAACTTGGAGGCTAAGCAGCTACCTACTGACTTTAATGGACACTATCTTCGGTTGTATCGTAAGCCAGTCTCAAAAGAATAATTTATGCAGCAGTTTATTCAAGATCCTGCCACTAATCTTCCTACAGCAGAAGGCTTTAGCCTTTCTCCTACAGCTTCACCATAATGTTGCAATGCATGCTCATAATAAAGGTTTCCTTTTTAAGGAAACACTTTTTCTTCGTTCCCACTCATCGCCACATCTCACTTCCTTATCTTCCATCCCATCCATCCATTCCATCCATACATCTCATCTGTCCACGTCACCCATCCATCTCATTCATCTGCACCACCCTTAATTATGATTTCATTCCCAACTATCATCTCATGTTAAAGTTGTCATCTTTCTCAACACATATGCGCATTTATTGAAAGGTACGCGATATCTTCTATTGTCGCATCATTGATTTATTTCATTTTATTCATTTACTACTATGTCTATATCAGTCATTATTACTCGATCTCTGCCTATTCTTTAGTACATGTGTGGACACATGTCATATTTTAAGTAGGGGGCAAGATAATCCATTTCACTTATGCTACTGTCACAACTGTTCAGATATTTTTCTTTATTATTTTCTTGTACTTTCCAAATATGACTGCATGTTTCATCCTAAATCACAATTAAAACTACTTGTTTAAGTAGTTGTAACAATCATTACATGAAAATATCTTTTGAGTTCATTCTTGGAAAAGAAGAGAAAGTGACGGCAGGACAGAAAAAAAAGAAGAGCAGAAAAGTAAAAAGTTTTCTTTGGATTTTCATAAAAGAGTTTAAGTTTCAGCTAAGACAATTGTGAATATGGGTGGTCAACTGGTAATACATGAGCCTATGGCTCATGAGATATTGACACAAAATCCTCAAACAATTCAAGCATTCAGCCTCTGTGGTTGGTTGAACTACTTTTTGAGGTTAGATACTTTCAATGAGGAAGCCGAAGGCGAACTTTTAAGAACCCTTTCTAAAGGAGAGGCTACAGTATGGGGTTTAACACTAGATATAACTAAGGAAGGAATTGCAGAGGTAACTAGGCTTCTAGCTATAGGAGAGAATTTTTCTTCAGATGCTATTTCTACTAGGGCAGAATTTACAGTACCAACTGATGGACCCCTTGGAGGTTTCCAAGTAAGGATGCAAGCGAGTGTCGTTGCCTCCCCCATATCCAGAATATGTTGCTTTTATAATTAGGTACTTAACATGTGAAGGCCATTTTTCTTACCTACATTCCTACCATTTTAAATTGCTAAGTCATATCAGGCATGGGTTAGCTGTTAATGTCCCAAACTTTTTGTTAAAATTTCTGGAACAATGTGCCCATGAAACCCAGAAGGGGAAGGATAACTCCATTTCCCATCATTCCCTCATAAAACTATTGATTGAGCATTCCTTGAGGGATGTCTCTCCCCTTTCTTGGAAAGACTTTGTTGCCCAAAAGTGTTTACAACTTCCACAGCCGCCTAGAGCAATCCCTGCAGCACCAACCCCTGCAGCATATATTCCTGCGGTCTCCACACCAGAGCCCTCTGCATGGGTGCAAACTAGGTCTGCCAGTAGGAGAGAAAAAAAGAAAAACAAAGGCACGAGAGTCATCTAGGGTGGAAAAAACCCTAGAATCTAACCCTCATCCTCAAAAAAAGCAATGCTCTACTCCTGTAGCATCTTCTCCTACAACAATTTCTCATACAACAACGCCTGTTGCCACCACAAGTTTACCATCATCTTCTAAAAAGGTAGAGCCCTCTAGGAAATTTAGAAAAAGGAAAGCTATGAGAGCACCTTCGACGGCTGCAACATTGCCAAGAAGAGTTTCGACAAGAAAACAATGTAAAGTCTCCCTTGCTTCACCTCAACCTGAAGTTATCATAATTTCAAAGGAATCTATAGGTTCTAAATATAATGTTTCTTAGGATGTATCTGAGAATGTTGCACCGAGTCCATTTTCTATTCCTGAAGAAGAAAAAAATGAGACAAGGGAACTTGAGCATAATGAAAGGGGGGTACCAAGTCTCGATGACTTGGCTGCTGCGGCTATGCAGATTTTAGAGGAAGCACAGTCTTCTCCACTACAACAACAGGAATTCATCCTACAACAAGGGGAAGAATAGCCTGAACAATTGGAAGTGGCCAATGAAGCTTCATTACCCCCTGAAATTTGTCAAGCCATGGTTGTCTACAAAAAGAAATTTTTGATTAAATTCTTGGAATATCTTAGAAACACATGGAAAGCAGTCACATTGCAGACCTTGAGTTTCCACCACCTAGCCAAGACTGAAATGCAACAAAGTCTTTGGGAGGAAGAAGAGAAGAAACTGAAAGGAGACAGTGAAAGGCAGAAACATGAAATTCAGGAGTTAAAGGAGAAAATGAATGAAATGATGACAATAACTGGTAAGATTATGGAGTGTAGACCATAGCCTAGAGTTAATGCTCTGTGTCTCAAGGAACAATTTTTGTGGTTCCAGTTAATGAGGATTTCCAAGAATCTAGATCCTATTATTCACACTGCTAAAGAATTCTATGATGCATACCAGGAGGCTCCTAATTGGCTAAGGAATTCTTTGTGTGAATTTTATTTACATGGCTTTATATTTCCCCCTAAAACAGAGTGGAATCCACTTCTGTAAATTGGCGAAATTCATTTAATATCACTCATGTCTTGGGCAGAAAATGAAGCTAATTATGGTAGGCAATTGGAAGCATATGAAGAAGCCGAAATGGATGAGCCTATTCCATTGCGCCTTGAGAGTTCAGACCCCTATACAATGTTGAAAACCTGGCTTACTGTGGCATATGGCCATAATAATAATACAGTCAGGATGAAAATATTCGATCTTAGAAAACAGGTGTATGATGAGTTTCAAGAACAGACATACTCATTTTGGAAGTTGTCATACTCCAAAATTGAGAAGAGATGGGAGAGATTGACTGTTGGGTTAAGAAGGTTTGAGCCTCACAGTCCCCTGAATTTTACGATAGCTCTCAAAAGATCTAACAGATACATACAATTGGGCCTTCAAGAGAGGTTTGAATTGTGGTTGCCCTTGACATTTAGACCCCCTGTGCTGATGTGGCCTATTTATCCCTACCGAGCAACAAATATTAATGAAGATACAAAAGCTTGTAGGTATGAGAGGTGGCAGAGTTTCAGAGGTTTTTATTACAAATTCCAAACTTCATTTTAGGGTCATGCCTCAACCACTAATTTCAGAGAGACCACCAGAAAGTTTAATGCTGGAGGACCAGCATTAAGTTAAGTAGGGGGAAAATTATGAGCCCAAAATATGCTCATAATTTGGGTATCATGGTGTACTTTTAATACCCTTACTTTTGTTCATGGTTGTTTAAACTCTTTAGAAACCTTTTATTGGGGGATATCCTGTAGCAATACACTTTTATATTCCTGCAGCCTATCATGTTGATATGTCTATATTTATTACCCTATTTGACTTCCCAAATGACTGGTATAACGCATGTAGTTTTTGAATAATGAAGTAAATTTGATATGTGATTAATAAATGAATATCGTGTAAGTTTCCATGCATGTTTCCATTCGCTTCTATTGCCTTGTGTTTCGTAGGTTGTTGAAGAAAGTATGAACGAGTCAAGCGCAGCTGATCTTGGCCTTGCAGTAAAGTCCATTTCCTGCACAAGTTCAAGGAAGTTATTCTGGCGAAGACTCTTTGACCGAAATTGTTGGGAAGGAATTTAATGTCAATTAATTTGGAAAGAGTGGAATGTTGAATTCTCTTTGAATCGTGTTGAGTGGATAAGTTCATTTATTTAGTTTGTTCCTCGATTCCAGGATACATTTACATCCACGTCTTTCTCTATTAGGGTTAGTTAGTTAGTTGTTTTCCTGATTTAAATAAGTGTTCCTCCTGCGCGAGTGAGCAAGCATAACGAGATAGAAAGGATATCATGTAAAAGTTAGTATGATAATAAAAAGTAGAGTATGTATGATAAGAAATAGATTTTTGTGTTAGTTTTCATATGAATAGAACAATGTACACCATTCTGAGTTTATGAATAAAATTTGATGAAGTTTTGAGTTCAATCCTTGCATAATTAGTTGATGCTTGCTAAGGGGGCCCACTTAGTAAGTATCTGTAGTTAGTTAGTTAGTTGTTTATTTTTTGTTGATCATAAGTTAGAATTCATTCTTGAAGTTTTTGTGCAAACACAGTCTTATATTGTTCATGCATCATCATGAATCCATCCCTGTGTCTACTCCTGCAACATAAGGCTAGTTCATAGTTTGTTTCTCATTTGGTAGTTCTTATGGTTTCTGCTTTGATTACATTTAGAGAACTTTGCATTACCTTCTTATAACATAGGTAGAATTATTTTCAAGTATTTATTTTCTATAGGTTGTGACTGAAACTAGTTCTTAGTGCACATATAGTGCCGCTCCATTTCAAGTATACGCTCCCTGGTTTGACAAGTAAATGAATGACCATGAAAAGATATTAGTCGCCTACTGGAACGTCCAAATCCTAGGATAGGTTTTGTCATGATTTTCATATCTTTTTGTGGGTGCAACCATCACCATCGTTGAAGGAATGAAGCAAAAGATTCATTCTTTCCTTATTTCATACCCGAGAGTTCTTCGAGACTAACATCCATTGCAATGTTACATGTGTAGTTCTTAATGAATGCGTCCCTAATTTCTTGGAATGTTCTAATGCCTGAAGGTAAGTGAGGGAACCATTCTATAGCAGGACCTGCCAAGCTCCTAGGAAATAGCCACATCAGATAAGTATCCTCATATGCGACTTCCATGCAATGAACCTAGAATTCCCTGATGTGATCTTTAGGGTTTCCCATACCTCGATATTTGTCAAATTTTGCGATTTCAAATCCCTTGGGGAATGGCTTCATGTCTAGGCTCCTATCAAATGGATAGGGACACAAGTTCCTTGGTGTTTTCATCGTTCGCCCAGATTGCATATCGAGCACTTGTTGCGAAAGCAACCTAATTTGTGTCGTCACATCATTTTGCAGATCAGGGGGTGAGATGAATTTTTTTTGGGGTGTTTGAATCGTGGGTTAGATGGGTGGGTTGGTCAGTGTGTTGTTCAATGGTATCTATATGTTTTTCCGAGCGAGATAGGCTTCTACCTACTTTTGTATGAGCAATGCTTGTTGTTGATGTTGTTGTTGCTGCGCTAAGATTTGTGCTTGTTGTTGCACTTGTTGTTCCAACAATGCTTGTTGTTGTGCTTGTTGTTGTTCCAACAATGCTTGTTGTTGGGCTGCCAATTTTGCTACTTCTTGTTGCTCTTGATATTGCTTTATGGCTTGTTGATATGCTTGCAATTGCGCTGCTTGTCTTTGTGCAAGGAGTTGTGCTTGATATTTGGCTTGTTGTGCCTGATATTGAGCTTGTGCTTGAGCTTGTGCTTGTGCGGCTTGTGTGGCTTGTGCTTGCACTGCTTGTTGTTGCAATAGGAGTTGTGCTTCAGCTGCCTTCTGTGCTTGTTGATGAGCCCAAAATGTGCTCATAGTTTGATATTATGATGAACTTTTAATACCTTTACTTTTGTTACTCGTGGTTGTTTAAACTCTTTTGAAAACTTTTATTGGGATATCCTGTAGCAAAATATTTTTATATTCCTGTAGCCTATTGTGTTGTCTTGACTACATTTATTACCCCGTTGACTCCCTAAATGACTGGTATATCACATATAGTTTTTGAATGAGGAAATAGATTTAAATATGTGATTAATGAATGGATATTGTGTGTGTTCCATGCGCCTTTTCTTTCTCATCTGTTACCTTGTGTTTCATAGGTTGTTGAAGAAAGTATGATCGAGTCAAGCACAACTGATCTTGGCCTTGCAGTAAAGTCTATTTCCTGCATGACTTCGAGGAAGCTCTGGCGAAGACTCTTTGACCGAAACCGTTGGGAAGGATTTTTAATGACAGTCAATTTGGAAAGAGTGGAGTGCTAGATTCTCTCTGGATCGGGTTGAATAGATAAATTCATTTATGAAGTTTGTTCCTTGATTCTGGGATACACTTTACTTCGACGTCTTTCTTTGATAGGGTTAGTTAATTAGTTGTTCTCCCAAATTTAAATAAGGTACTCCTCCTGCACGAGTGAGGAAGGAGATGATAGTTAGAAGTAAGATGGAAGCATAGTGATAGAGAGATAGCAAATATCATGTAAGAGTTAGTATGATAATAATGAAAAGTAGAATCTGTATGACAAGAGACAGAGTTTGTTGTTAGTTTCCATATCAACAAAGCAATGTATACCATTCTATTTTCATGAATAAAGTTTGATGAAGTTCTGAGTGCAACACTTGCATAATCAGTAGATGCTTGCTAAGGGGGCCCACTTAGTAAGTATATGTAGCTAGTTAGTTAGCTATTCTTTTCTGTTGATCATCAGTTAGCTTTCATCTTTGAAGTTTCCATACAAGCTCAGTCTTGTATTGCTCCTACAGCATTGGGAGTCCATCCCTGTGCCTGTTCCTACAGCATAAGGCCAGTTCATAGTTTGTGTTTCAGTCGTAGCTATTATGGTTTATGTTTTAGTCAAATCATGGTTGAGTTAAAAGAACTTTTCATTACCTTCCTGTAGCGTAGATAGAATTCCTTCCAAGTATTTATTTCTATTAAGTTGTGACCGAAACTAGTTCTTAGTGCATATATTGTGCTGCACCATTCAAAGTATACGTTCCCTGGTTTGACAAGTAAATGAATGTCCATAAAGAAATATTAGTCACCTGTTGGAGTGTCCAATTCCTAGAAAAGGTTTTACTATGATTTTCATATCCTTTTGTGGGCGTGACCATTTTTGGCACCGTTGCCGAGGATGGTTTCAATCTAAGAACTTGCTATAGTCATTGTTAGTAGTAGTTTAGTCAGTTGTTTAAGTATTTTCAAGTTCTTTTTAAATACTATCTATTCTATTGCATGCATAGAAGAAGAAGAGACGCACTGGGAAGGTTCCTCCTTGAAAACCTGTTTATTGAACTACCATTTAACCCAGCTGATGAAGAACGTAAGGAAAATCCATTTGCTCTGATATTCCAGCAACCAAATATGGTAAATAATCCACCTAATCCACCTCTTGCTTTTGAGTTTCCCATTGTTCCCTAGCGAGATACTGACAATCTTAAAAATATTCCTTCTTCATTGCTTCCCAAGTTCTATGGCCTAGTTATGGAGAACCCAAAAAAAAATTTGTTTGAGTTTGATGTCCTCTGTCGCAGTTATGACTACACTTTAGATGCTCAAAAACTGAAGTTGTTTCCTTCCACCTTGAAGGAGGGAGCTCTTAGATGGTTCATGAGTTTGGGAAGAGGTGTTGTTGATAGTTTGGCAGCCATGCAGACAAAAAATCCTTGAGAAATATAAGGAATATTGTAAGAGTGCTAGTAAAGGTGATGACATATTTAGAATTCAGCAGAAGGAGGATGAAAGTTTGAAAGATTATATCTCAAGATTCTTGTTTTCCCTGAAAATGAACTCAAGCCATACTCTCAATGAAGACTCTCAAAAACTACTCTTTCTAAGGGGAATCAATGATGCCTGTATAGACGCCCTGGACCTGATGGGAGGAGGTGATATAACCCAACTGCCTTGGGATGATATAAAGAAAATATGTCTTAACTACTCTCGAGCAATAGTTAAGAAAGGTTGAGGTCATCATGCTACAGTGGGGAAGACTTCTTCCGATGGAGTTTCCCGGATGGAGATAACAAATTTGCTGTCTGATTTCAAGTAGGATATCATTAATAAGATGGCTACACAACTGGACACTATGCAAGCTCAGAAGAAACATGAGGAAGCCGAGGCAGTTTTGGCTGAGTTCTGTCCATACTATAGACAGAAGAAATGTGACTGCAAATGCAAGATGGTGGCTAATCTAGAAGCTAAGCAATTACCTACTGATTTTAAGCCAATAGAAGGTGATGATGATCAAATGTTCTTTATTGCACAAAGGAAACCATTGGCTCAAAGACAAGGTATGCCTCAAGATCCTTTGACTTTTGGTAATCCTTATTCTGGCTATAATAACCAATGGCAACCTACATATGGACCACCACCACCTTGGAATACATCTCAACCAAGTTGGCCTAATTATCAGACCCCACAATAGCAATCTCCTCAAGGAGGTTGGCAGCAGCCACAAGGACAATGGACCCCACCCCCACATAATTGGCAACAGAATCCTCAATGGAGAGGTCCTCAGCAATGGAAAAACCAGACCCCTGGGTTCCTGCAGCTTCCACAGCCACAACCACAGGCCCTCATGCCACAAATACTGGCCCTCCAAAACAAACACCTATGCTTGCCCAGCCATTGCCAAATCCCAATAATAAGCAACAACAATAGCCACAGCAGCCTATGTATCTTGTTGAAGCCAACCAATATCAAACTTATGCCTTAAACGTTAATGATATCTATTTGATGTCTGGAACCACTCTACCTGCTCCACAACTGTCTCTAATTACTGAAATACCAGATTCTCCCCTTGAAGAATCTACTACACCTGATGTTCCTACTGAGCATATGCCTATAACTGATACGGTTTCTAAGGAGCCTATTTTGCAAAGTCAAGACAAACCACCTTTTCCTCAAAGGTTGCAAAGTACTACATTTAAATCCATGGAAGAACCCACTTTTGACATTTTGGATCAGCTCAAGAATGTACAAATTCAAATCCCTTTATTTCAGGCTATTAAAGATGTTCCCATTTTTGGAAAAGCTATTAAAGAGGCATGTTTGAAGAAGCGTGGACGAAAGAAAAATGATCCCTAAACAATTCATTCCTTAGGGAAATTATCTAATATAATGTTGGGAAATGTAGTCATTCCAAAGTATATTGACCCTGGAAGTCCTGTAGTGCAAATACATATAAATGGCCAAATTCTAAAAAATGTTTTGATTGACTTAGGTGCTGCCATTAATGTCATGACAAAGCATACTATGGACTCCTTGAACATTCTAAACGTTAGGTCTACACCTACAGTTCTGCAACTTGCAGATAGCTCCACAATTAAACCTGATGGAATGGTGGAAGATGTAATTGTCACTCTTGAATCTTGGGAGTATCCAGCTGATTTCACAATATTATCAGTTAAGGCAACTTTAGGAGGGTATCCAGATATCCTTGGTAGACCATGGTTAGCCACTGCTGATGCTTTTATAGGATGTCATTATGGAGATATGACCATTTCTGATGGACAGTCTACAAAAAAATTGGCTTTGTATCCGCCTACTAGACCTCAACCAGATTTGTCCCAACCTGTTTGGCCAGATGTGGGGGAAGAAACTGAAGAAGCCAATTTGTTGGTTCAATTAATGATGCTTCAAAATGATCCATTCTCAAAACTTCAAAATGAGGATGCCTTGCATTTTCAAATTCTGCAGTTTAACTCTGATATGGGTAGTTCATCTGATCCAAATAGTAGCCATCTACAATGTTTCCTGCAACAACTAAATTCTGAGAGTTCGCCGCCTAAAATTCCTACAATTTTTCATAACTTGCTTCCACAAGAGGTATAAACATCACTTGTAGATTCTATGAGTAATCTCACTAAGCAGATAGAATTGTCTCCAAGTCACTGTTTGAATATCAATAGCAAGCTGTCACAATCCCAACAGGCTGTCTTATTAAAAATGCTACAAGATCAGCATAAAGCTTTTGCATGGGAATATGGGGACATGCAAGGAATAGATCCTCGAATTTGTACTCACAGGTTCTATATCAAAGATGATTGTTTACCAGTTAGGTATCCTCAAAGAAGAATAAATCTAGCACTTAGAGAAATAGTTAAAAATGAGCTTCAAAAGTTGTTTGTTGCTGGTTTTATTTACCCAATCTCTGACAGTCAGTGGGTTTTTCCATTAGTTATTGTCCCTAAGAAAGGTGGAAAATGGAGAGTGTGTGTAGATTACAGAGAGTTGAACACTGCCACTAAAAAAGATCACTTTCCACTACCGTTTGTAGACCAAGTACTAGACTCACTATCTGGCAAAAGATATTTTTCCTTTTTGGATGGTTACAGTGGGTACAATCAGATAAAAATTGCCGTTGAAGATCAATATAAGACCACTTTTACCTATCCATGGGGAACATTTGCTTACTCAGTCTTTGCTTTTGGTCTATGCAATGCGCCAGCAACATTTCAGAGAGCAGTAATTAGTATATTTGTTGATATATCTCATGACTATATGGAGATTTATATGGATGATTTCACTACCTATGGAGTCACATTTGAAGAAGCACTGATGAATTTAGAAAAAGTATTGAAAAGGTGCAGAGAGAAAAATTTATCTCTAAACAGTGAAAAGTGTTTTCTAATGATGGAAGAAGGTATTGTTCTAGGCCATCATATTTCCAAGAATGGAATTCAGGTTGACCCTACTAAAATTGAAGTTATTTTGAATTTACAAACTCCACCAAAATAAAAGGATGTCAGAAGCTTCCTTGGCCATGCAGGGTATTATAGAAGGTTTATAAAAGATTTCAGTAAAATTTCCAGTCCACTTTACGCCTTATTAACTAAGGATTCTCAATTCGAGTGGACAGAGGCCTGTGAAAAATCCTTCCTGCAACTAAAGGACTTGCTTACTAAAGCCCCTGTTCTTCAAGGTCCAAAATGGAATATTCCTTTTCACATACATGCTGATGCCTCTGATTTTGGTATAGGGGCAGTCTTAAGTCAAAAAAAAATTCAATTGAGCATGATATCTATTTTATCAGCAAGAACCTTCAAGGTCGTGAGCTAAACTATACTGTTACAGAAAAAGAATTGCTCGCAGTATTTTTTTTTGAATAAGTTTAGGCATTATGTCATAGGTTATCAGATATTTGTCCACACTAACCATGCAACAATCAGGTATCTGATGAAAAAACCTGCCATCTCTGGTAGATTGGCAAAATGGCTCCTGTTGTTACAAGAATTTGACATTACAATTATTGATAAACCAGGAAGAGCTAATGTTGTGGCTTAATTTTTATCAAGATTTCAAATAGCTACACTTGCTGAACATGAGGTCATTGATGATAGGTTCCTAGATGAACACTTGTTTTCCATTGCTGCACATACACCATGATATGCAGACATTCCCAATTATCTAGTAGCAAGCAGAATACCAGCTCACTTTTCTCCAAAAGAAAAGAAATTGTTAATAGAGAAAAGTTTTAACTTTTCATGGATTGCAAATTGTTTGTTTTATACTGGACCTGATCAAGTGATGCGAAGATGTGTAAGAGAAGATGAGACTTATGATATGTTGCATGCTTGCCATGATGAACCATGTGGGGGACATTTTGTAGCAAAGAGAACATCAATGAAGGGTCTTACAACAGGGTACTACTGGCCAACGTTACACAACGATGCTATGGCCTATATAAGAAAATGTGACAGATGCCAACGTATGTGAAGATCAACCAAGTCAGATGAAATGCCACTATATCCACAGGTAATAGCCACCCCTTTTGATAAGTGGGGAATGGATTTTGTGGGACCAATTGATCCACCATCAAATGGCAAGTCATACATTCTAGTTTGCACGGATTATGTAACAAAATGGGTTAGGTAAAAGCTATGACTCATGCTCGAGATAACAAGGTTGTTGAATTTCTATATGAACAAATTTTCACTAGATTTGGAGTTCCCAGAAAGCTTGTAACTGATCAGGAAGCTCAATTCACATCTAATTTGATCACTAC
>VDFB02338372.1:8425080-8533431 GCA_007258455.2 Sequoia sempervirens | reverse complement strand
AAATCATTCAAAGCATAGGATAAAATATGGGTGTTCTTTATTAGAAGAGGAACAATCTCTTGTTGTAAGTTCCCAAGCATAATGAGCATGAAAGAAAAGTGGTTGTTAGATATTAAGGACAAGCATATTGTTTAGGATAGCCATCTAAATGCATAATAAAGGGACAAACATAGGAATGTCATATATATATGCCAAGAGAAGTTTTCCAAGAGAATAAGGGCAATCACATTTCAAGAGGGTGGTGCTAATGAGTATGAAAAAAAGAAAATTTCTTCATGATCTGCTAAAAGATATTTTCATGTTGCACCCACAAAAGGTTATATTGATGAAGTGTCTTGAGATACTGATTGAAGTTAGAGGAGCTCTAAAGTTTAAAATCCAAGAAGCATGACATAAATCATAGCAGTGCAAAATGACATCTCAGTCATTTATTGGGGTAGTCACCTGGCAATCTACAAAGGTGACACTAAAAATACAGTCACTACAAGCATGGTATGACAATGAGGGTCATTGTTATAATAGTGAATATGAATTAGACTAAGCCTATAGGTGCATTAATTTTTTCCATGAGGATAGTTAATAAAGGTAGGCCTGATACCTTCAAAGCATGCATTATATAGTGAAGGAGGGTATAAAAAATATCATGATATTGGATAAAAGTAAGGAATTTATGTCATAGTATGTAAGGGGGACAAGCATAAATGATGGTGACAATGAGAAATTTGTAAAGGATAATTCTAGTAACATATGAAGACAAGTAGAGGACAGTGATATGTGAGTAAGCACAAAAGGGCAGAGGTAAATATCATGACCTTGTAAGGAGAGCTCAGTAAGGTCATATACATATAAATTCTTATGAACCCTTTTATATCTACAAAAGACAATCATGAAGAACCAGTGGGAAAAGATGTCATGAAAACTCAAGGGGCATAAATGTCAGTGATAAAATATGAATAGGAAAGATTTCTAACTATTAACATGCAAGGGAAAAGGTTTGCCAACAACTTTGAAAGGTTATGATGAATCAATAATCTTGTTTTGTTGTTTTGGGAGCCTCAAAGATATGTTGTAAATGCTTATAGGGTAGAGTTTAATGACATGGTACAGTCCAAGATAGAAAAGGCACTCAAAGATGCATGATAAACACATATTCCATTCCTTTTGGGATCATGGTAGTAGAGAGCAGAGTTTCATGTGGATAGTGAATGAAGAATTGCAAATGTTAAGAGAGAAAAACAATTATCATAAAACACATGAAGAATATCCTTTAAATGCTATAGGGTAGTATATTGTCATAAAGAATGCATTCTCACATTTGAAAGGACAATCACTTCAGCAATAAAATATGAAAGGACAACAATATTGATGATTGTACAATCACCTCTACTTCACATTAGAGGGCGGTCTTCAACAGTCATTAGAACAAATCATGGATAGTGAGTTTGGTGTCAGCCGATGCAATAACTTGCATAGAATGGAAATAACAGACCGAGAAATGGTAAAATACTTGTCACGGTGATTTAAGAGCAAGGCTCTTTTGAAGGATAGTCAATACTTAGATTGTTCAATAGTCATGAGTCAAGAAGCAACAATCTTTATGAAGAATTGCAGATGTTAAGAGAGAGAAACCGTTATCATAAAACACATGAAGAATATCCTTTAAATGCTATAGGGTAGTATATTGTCATAAAGAATGCATTCTCACATTTGAAAGGACAATCACTTTAGTATTAAAATATGAAAGGACAATAGTCTTGATGATTGTACAATCATCTCTACTTCACATTAGAGGGCAGTCTTCAACAGTCATTAGAAAAAATCATGGATAGTGAGTTTGGTGTTAGCTGATGCAATAACTTGCATAGAATGGTAATAACAGACCGAGAAATGGTAAAATACTTGTCACAGTGCTTTAAGAGAAAGGTTTTTTTGAAGGATATTCAATACTTAGATTGTTCAATAGTAATGATTCAAGAAGCAACAACCTTTAGTTGTAGGTGATATTAAATGATGAAGGACAAGCTACTTACAGGACAATCACCTTCTACCGTGGCACAGTAAATACAAGGGAACTATGAATGGTCATGAAGACAATATAAAGATAGTCATGAAGGATCAAGAAGCACAATTATTCCACAATGTACGGTGAGAAAATGAAAAGTTTATAATAGACATCAATCTATATGATAGTGAGGATTGAGGGGGCAGACTTGTCAAACATCAAGGTTTCCAGACCTGAAGTTGAAGGATAGTCATAGCTGACTATGAAATGCATGTACTATGAGGTCAAAGAATTTTGTCTGAGATTTATAGTTAATTATTATGATGCATGGATAGTGATATGATAACTATGAAATAAAGACACTCTTGGTCCTTCATGACAAATGAACAAAGTAGCATGAGCACAAGATATAGTGCACACAAAAGTTAGTGACAGGGGTGCCAATTGGAAGAGGGTTTTGTGTGGGGTGTTGTAACCTTATGAGGATTTGCATGCAATATAAACAATGATGAATAATGCTTCGCAGAGGCTTGATACCAAACAAGGCTACTTATACCACCTTCATTGATGGAAGTAAAAGAAGAGCAAGAAAAGATATCATAATGATAGTCAAAGGTTTAGATAATGGTTTCTAAATTGCATGAAAGCAAAAGGATA
Organism: Sequoia sempervirens; assembly: GCA_007258455.2. Classification (NCBI taxonomy): domain Eukaryota; kingdom Viridiplantae; phylum Streptophyta; class Pinopsida; order Cupressales; family Cupressaceae; genus Sequoia; species Sequoia sempervirens. Next base: position 8,530,772 of record VDFB02338372.1, on the reverse strand, counting down.
TCCATGAATGGAAGCTACAACAAATTCATAACAGAATAGGATAAGGTTTGCAACAGTCATGACATGAACAATCACTACAATATACGAGGGTCAAGGACAACTATAAAGGAAGCAAGGTCAGTTTGTTTGACACTATGCATATGAGAGAGTGTAACCTCATGGATGGACACGTGTCAAAAGGAAACCATGTTATAAGGAGCAGCAGTCAAACTAAAGAAATCTTCAAAGATACCAGTTCAGAGGTAGTTAAAAATGCATTGAAGGAGCTTTATCCTATGCCTCTTGAGAGCAAAGAGGGTTGTTGAAAGTTAGAGAGCATATTCCCTATGATAATGCAAGTAGTATTTGAGTGGATTTAAAATCAGTTACATGGCCTGGACAACAAGAATTTGAAAGCATTTAGGAACCAGTCAAAGGAGCATGTGCAAAATGAGGTTAGAATGGACAACCTTATCTTTTCAATGCCATATTGGAGTCTTTTTAGGAGCCAACAAAGCATAGGAATGTGGAAAGGGTCATGAATCAATTCAACAATGCTTTCTTGGAGTTTTTCAAGGGGTTCAAGGCAAGAAAATATTTTTCCAATGCTCAAAGAGAAGTTTGACCTAGTCAAAAAGCTAAGACACATGTCACTATTCCTTAAAACAAGCTACTAGAGAATAGGAAAGCTTGTATACTAAAAGGCATGCCTACTTTCATTTGTAACCAGTTCTTTCACTCGTGGAAAACGTATTGTAAACTTGCAAAAGTTTCTTTATGTTCTTATGGTGCATTGCAACTCAAAATTTTCTTAGTCATAACAGCTAAGATACCTTTTGTAATACTTTTCAAGAAAAAGACACATATTTCAAACTAGTGCAAGTTGTAAGAACACCTTTCCTTTAATAAAGTTTAACGATTTTTCCTTCTCAATAGTTGTCTTATTGTGTGCGACTGATTATTGATGTGTATTTATGTGTTTTATATTTAAATCCTCAAATATACACTCATTTCTAGCACCTTTAGGCAAAAAATGTACATTTCTTGCAAGTCATAAGTTATGTTGTTAAGGTTTAAACTCTTTACTTGTGAAAACATCTGGTTTTCCTTCTAGAGGTTACAAACATATCGAACTCTCTTATGAAACACTTATGTTTGAGCATTTAAACATGTGAGTTGTGTGAACATAAGCTGAATAAACAAAATTGTGTGTCAAAACAACATAAGCAGGTTGTAAACATTTTTGGTGCATCACCTTAGTAGTATATTCATTTCATTCTTATCTTTCTACTATTTTCCTTTATAAAGCAATAGATTAAGTTAGGATAGGTGAGTACCAAGGAAACCAACCCTCTCTAGAGGTTCTTTCCATCATAGGTGACCCATGAACCTAGAAATATCCCATGTTTCACCAGTAGGATGAGTTTTGCAACTCAGCAACGGTGCACTTCTAGGTGATAACACTAATCAAAGCATCAACTAAACTCTTGCACCATCTCACTCAACTATAGACATTAATGACAATGCACAATTATTGGCATCAATGACAACACCAACTGCTCATACTTGCAACAATCTCCTCCTTTTCATTCATGGCAACACATGATGTGAAAAACCATCAAAGAGACAATAGATGTGTATCATACCAATTTCCTTTTCTCTTTTCTCCCCTTTTGTGACTTGTCTTCTTTACTTGTTTCTTTCTCCCTGAATGGCCTATGAATTTCTCTCCTCATTATTTTTCACATGTTTCTCTCTCCCCTTGTGTTCATGAATTTTCATATGATTCTCTCTCCCCCTTTGACATCAATGGCAAAGGACATAATGCTTGTACTATTTTATTCTTTTCCTTTGGCATCAAACAACTTGCTTACAATTGCTCTGCGACACCTTTCCTTTACTACTCTGAATACTCCCTCTGAGGAGCACACACCAACCTATACCACTTCTGACTACAACAATCAATAATTCCACTACCTACTCCCCTAAAGGTATCCACCAACATTAGTCTCAAACAAAGAATGAATCTTGAGATTCACTAGACTGATGCATCTCCCTATGCATATAGTCCAAAGAAGGGGGGACAATAACCCCCAACTTATCCTAGAGATACTCAAAAGTATCCTTAGGAAGAGCCTTAGTGAATCTATCGACAATTTGATCCTTTCTAGGCACATATTCAAGCTTCATTTCATTCTCCACAACCTTCTCTCTGAGAAAGTGATCTGATTGAAATATTTTTTTTCCTTGAATGCATCATTAGATTCTTTGAAGTGTTTATTGCACTTGTATTATCACAAAAGATAGAAATAGGCTTATCATACACCACTTTGATATCCTTCAATATTTGCCTCATCCACAACACTTGTGTGCACCAAGATGTTGTTGCAATGTACTCAATCTCTGCAGTAGATAAAGAAACTAAATCTTGTTTCTTACTTAGCCATGATACCAATCTACATACAAGAAAGAATGCACCACCACTTATACTTTTTCTATCATCTACACAACCATCCCAATTTTCATTTGTGTAAGCAATCACTATGAAATTAGTATCCTTTGGATACTACAAGCCATGATCTAAAGTGCCCTTTAGGTATCTGAATATCCTCTTCACTGCTGCAACATGTGACTCTCTAGGATCTTGAAATATAGCCACAAGACAAACCACATACATGATATCTTGTCTAGTAGCAATTAGATATAGTAGTCCACCAATAATTGATTTGTACTTGCTTTGATCAACCTTAGGATTCATCATTCTTGCTCAGCTTGCAACCAGTAACCATAGGAGTACATACCAGTTTGGAGTCTTCCATTCCAAACTTCTTCAACATCTCTTTGATATACTTTGATTGTGAAATGAATATGCCTTTATTTGTTTGATTGATTTGTAGCCCAAGGAATAAATTCATCTCCCCAAACATAGGCATCTCAAACTCTTTATGCATCTCTTTTGTAAACTTCTTACACATAGTTTCATTGCCTCCAAAGATTATGTCAACTTACACAACTACAATCAAGATTTGATCTTTTTCAACCTTAAAGTAAATATCACTATCTATGGTACCTTTATTGAATCCTTTTTCTATCAAATACTTATCCAACCTTGCATACCAAGCTCTGGGAGCTTGCGTCAATCCATACAATGCCTTCTTCAATCTACATAACATATTAGGTTTATTTGATAACTAAAATCCTTCTATTTGTTCCATGTAGACTTCTTCTTCTAATTCTCCATTCAAGAAAGCAGAATTCACATTCATTTGATAAACTTTGAAATCCTTATGTGTTGTAAAATCCAAAAACATTCTGATAGCTTCCATTCTTGCCACCGAGGAAAATCTATCTTCAAAATCTATTCCTTCAACTTGTGAATAGCCCTTACACACAATCCTTGCTTTGTTTCTTACCTATTCTCCATTCTCATTCAGTTTGTTTTCGAACACCCACTTAGATCCAATTATGTTTTTGTTTGCAGGTCTTGGGACAAGTTCCCAAGTCTAATTTTTCTCAATCTGCAGCAGTTCTTCTTCCATATCTTTCATCCATTGTTCATCTTTACATGCCTCAATTACTATTTTAGGTTCAACTTCATAAAGTAAACACAAATTTACCTCTTCTTTAGCAACTTTCCTTCTTGTTAATACACCTTTTTCTTTTGTCTCCAATGATCTATTCTTCAAAATGATTTGTTTGCACATACTTAGGGGTTCTAGGAGTCTTTTCTAGAGCTTCTTCCTCTTCTTCAAACTGTACTTCCCTTTCATTAGCCATCTTTTTTTCTCTACAATCAAGTTCATTTGATTCATATCCATCTATCACCACTGATTTATGAAAATCTTCATCAACCTTGATACTTGCACTTTCAACAATCTTTCTCAATCTTTTATCGTAGCACCGAAAGACTTTGCTTTTAGTAGAATATCCAAGGGAATATTTCTTCATCAAACCTTGCATCAAACTTTCCCAAATTTTCTTCATCTCTTATGATATAACAATTGCTTCCAAACACACTAAATTATTTAAAGTAGGTATCCTTCCATACCACAACTCATAGGGAGTCTTTGTGTTGTTTGATTTTGCTTCAACTCTGTTAAGTATGTAAACAATAGTATGAATTGCTTCTCTCTAGTAGACTTCCAATAGGTTTCTTTTTCCATCATAGTCCTTGCAGCTTCTTGAATAGTTCTATTTTTCCTTTCAACCACTTCATTTTGTTGAGGAGTCCTAGGGGTAGAGAAATGCCTCTTTATGCCATGATTCTCACAAAACATGTTAAATTCATTGGAGGCGAACTCTCCACCTCTATTAGACCTCAAACATTTTATCTTCATATCCATTTCATTATCAACCATAACTTTAAATGCTTTGAATCTATCTAGGGCTTCAAATTTTTCTTTAAGAAAGGTAACCCATGTCATTCTTGAATAATCATCAATAAAAAGCATGAAATACCTATCACCTTAAAGAATTCTTGTTCTTGTAGGACCACAAAGATCTGTATACACCAATTCTAGTAATTTGGTAGAAGATTTTTCTTTTCCTTTGAAACTTCTTGTTTGCTTTCCAATCTGACACTCCTTGCTAACAAAATTTATAGGCTTTGTAATCTTTGGTAGATCTCTCACTGCTTGAACCAAACTGATTCTTACCAAGTTATAAAAATTAATGTGACACATCCTTCTATGTCATAACTAACTTTCATTAATCTGAGTCATAAAACAATGACCATCAACACCCTTAAGCTGATAAAACTTTCCATTTGTCCTTCTTCCAATAGAAATCATAGTTCCAGACCCTTTTTTGATCTCACATCCATCATCCTAAAACATAAGATTGTATCCTTTGCTAAACATTTGTCCAACACTCAAGAGGTTATGCCTTAAACCTTTAACATAGTAAACATCTTCAATATTATGCTTCCCATCAAAATTGTTTGAACCTATTCCACATATATTAGCACCTGAATCATCTCCAAATCTAACAATTCCTCCATCATACTTTTCAAGTTTAACAAACTTACTCTTGTCTTTGGTCATATGTGTAGAGAAGGGGGATTTTCTACTCATGAGTCTCTTTATTCTCAAGAGATTCCCAAGGGGTGAACTTCCCTAAACTACCTCAAGGAACAATGCAAGAATTCTATAATAAAAAAGAGCAGATCACAAAGGTTTTTGGACAAACTGACGAGCTCTCGGCCAAAGGATAGTAGCGTGGAATACAAATGACAGTACAATGCGCTGGCATCCCAGAGGCGCATTAGTATCTCATATGGACCAAAAGGTGAGAATATCCTAGAAAACAAGGCGACTACTGAAAATCCAATTATTGAGAAATTCCAAAATGCGAGAAAGTAACATAAAGTAATAAGACTAAAATAAGGTAAAGTAAATGATAGAACTAAAGAGAATGGAGAAATTAAATGCTCACGACAACCTAAGTAATGTAACCTCCAGCACATGAATATCTTCAATACCTACATATGTAGGATATGGAGAAAGTGTTGGGGCTGTATAGGGGTTTCCCTCAGTCAAACCCCCATTTTGGTGTTCCCACCTCCACAAACAGCTAGATAGATAGAGAGAAATAAAGTATTGTGATAAGTGATAAAAGCAAACCCCGCTTGAGGAGGAGAACCCATATCACAAAATATAGTTGATAAAAGCAATACCCACTTGAGGAGGAGAACCTGTATCACAAAATATAGATGCAATAGATGGGGGATGTGTGAAATCCAAGGATGCTCGCAAGCACAAAATAGGGGAGATATAGCTGCAAAGCTTGAGGAAGCCAAAGAGAGCAAGGATGAAAAAGGGGGTTGTGAGAGCCAAGAGAGTTGTAAGAGCTTGAGAGTGCTTGAGGCTGTTGTAACAAAAAAGAGAGCTATGCAAGCAAGAGCTAGATAGGAGAATGTCCAAGATAGAAATCCATAAGGAGAAGAGGCTAGAAGACCTAATGGTTTGAAAAGACAACTTTTAAAGAGGGAAAAGGAGCTTCTTGAGCCATTTTAGGGTGTCCCTAGCCATTACCACCGACAAAGTTGACAAGTGGCAAACATGCTCAAAAATAGTCATTTGAACATTGAAATGTCACAGGATGCTAGCGTAGCGCATGAATGTCTGCACGACACGCTAGTGTCCAAACACGCCATGCTACAAAATGACGAGAATGAGAAAAGCACAAGGTTTGACACAAAGCTGATGTGCAAAAGGTAGCTACTCAAAAGGGGTCTTGAGCATCCTGAAAAGGGAAAAAGGCTAATGCATGGGCTAAAATGAGCCTACACAAGTGCTAGGGGAGTGGACACTAAAGAAAATGCAAGAATGTATGTGAAATTGCAAGGGGTGTAATTCTACGACATTACATTTTGCCCCCACTTTAGTGGGCATATGAATCTACACTAATATGCATGCTAAAGAAAATATACTAAACATAAATAACACCATGATGCCCAAAAGGATACTGTAGAGGAAGCAAATAACTCTTCGAACCAAGGAAGCATGCCCCTAGGTTGAAGACCTACAAAACAAATGCATTATACAAGAAAGACATGCACAAGACAATAAAGTTAGAACATAAAAAGCCATTACATCATAGAGTTAGAATATAAACACACAAACACACAACAAACTAAAGGGTTTGAGTCAGCAAAGTGAAAGAGGCCTCAATGTAGAAGGTTGTCTCAGTACTATGTGTTGTCCTGAAATTAAGAAATAACACATAGAATTATTCTAAAACGAATAGAAGAAGGTAACCTGATTGATTGCTTCAAGAGAAGAATGCACCCAAAAGTTGCGGAAGTAACCAATGTCAAAGAGAGAAAGAGAATATATACTTGGGATGAAGAAGATGTAGATCTTTGATTTGGTATATACAATTGAGAAGAGAAGAGATAAGAGGATTTAACTACTAGAAAAGGAATGAAATTTCCAAAAGAGATGGATCCATAGGTACTCTCTCTTGAGGAGGTTTGAACGAAGTGCACCGAAGGTCCACAGACCAACGATGGAAAAATCCTGTAGGATGCAAGCGCTTCACAGGCCCTCAAACATGCAAAGAAGGTGTTCCCCCAAGTACTCTCTCAAGAGGGAAGCCCAATGTGAGGGGACTCCACAAAGTTGGATTGGAAAGCAGCTTCATAGGCGCACCTACAAAGCAACATGTTAATCTACAGACTAAACATGTTAAGGAAAGCTTGATGCAAAGAAGCTCTATAGGTTCTTGGTCCTATAGAGCAAGACTAATCAGAGAAGCCTATGGCTACCGCAAGCTGCATTGCAAGAGAGTCACATAAAAGAGAGGTCTAGCCGAGCTGCCCCCAAGCTAGACGCGAAGATATAAAATAGGTCTAGTTAGGCTGCCCCCAAGCTAGAAACCATAGAATTCATTAGAGATAAAAAAAAATATCGAAGGGAGGTCCCTCATAAACCTTTCAAAAGAAAAAGGGGTCCACTCAAGAGATGCTTCATTTGAAAGACAGAGGAGAGAGGGGGTCCTTAAGAAGGATGCACATCTCCAAAACAAGTTATCACTACCTCCAACATGCAGGGGAGGAGAACCATCCAAGATACTTAGAATATATAGGATAGAGGTAGATCTCAATATCAATTGTCATTTGAAGAAGAGGTAGGTGCATTGACAAATAAATGAGTGATGGCACCTGACTCAAAAAGTTGTTGTATTTTATCCTTCAAGGCCCTACATTCACTAGTGGAATGGCTAGACACTCGATGGTATGCACAAAAAGAATGTTTTTCTTCATCATGCTTAAGACATTTCTTACATATAGGAGAAGGAAGAGTAATCAAGTGGGCTTTTAGGAGCCTCAACAAGATATGATATTTCTTAAACAAAGAATGAGGAGTAGGAAGCAACCCTTTCTCTTGTTGAGAAAAGCTTGACTGCTCAGAATAAGAAGGCATGAAGATAGCAAACAGTGGAGGATGAATCAATCCGAGAGAATGAGGTTGAGTGGGAATCATGCCAACATTCAACCATGATTTTTGCTTAGAATGTTCATTTGAGCAACCAAGCCACAATTATTCTTACGAGGTACACATTCTATAGGGACCTGAATGCCTTGTTCATTACACCCACAACCTTTACGCCCATAGCCATATTTAGAAGCGAGCTTAAAGTCAGGGCTATAACGTGTTTGCAAATCTTGAGGAGGATATTCATAGAGAGCATTATTCCAATAATGGGGATTACACTCTTCTACAAGATCACCATCAACCTTCTTGATAGGATTTCCAATATTAGCCTCTTTAATAGGGGTGTGATGTCCTCCTCAGAAGGAGGAGGATCAACATTAAGAACATTACAATTATTGTTCACATTACCCTGTGATGCAGAAGAATAATCATCTTTGATAACAGGTGTGGATGATGTTATCGGAAGGTTTAAGTGGATCAGGTCAACTGTATGTTCCCCAATGAAGGAGTCTATAAAGTCTAAGGAACCCCAATCATCACTGAGACATGCATTCTTTTGAGAAGTATAAAGAGTAGACTCAAGATTTCTTGCTTTAGAAGGATCTTCTTTAGGGACATCTATCTTGAGAGTATCTTCGTAGAAGGTACTACTAGAATAAGCATCGACACATTGGAAGACATTGAAGGAATTAGAGTAGGCACAAACAAATCCTAACTGACAGCTACCATCTCACATTATTGCATAGCCTCAAGGTCCACCCTGACTGTGACTACTCAATTATTGCAAATGAACTTAATAGATTTATGCAAGGTAGACGGGACTGCACCCATAGCATGAATCCACGGTCTACCAAGAAGAAGGTTATACGGTAATTTTTCTAACATAACATATACAAGGGTGGGTACGATAATAGGTCCTAACCTCAAAGGAAAGACTATCATACCTAGGGCTTGTCAACCAACATTATCAAACCCATGAATGTCAATAGAAGAAGAATTAAGAGAAGATGAATCAATATTAATCCTAGGCAATAGATCAATGCTACATGCATTGAGCACCGAACCAATGTCAACAAGAGTACGTCTAATGCTGATATTATTAATGTTAAATATAATCATCAGAGGATCTGCTTGCTTCTGCACATCAGCGGGCATAAGTTCCTATAGATAGAACGTAATATTTGATGAATCCACACAAATATGATCTATCAACGCATTAACATCTGATGGCCTAGTGGAAGAAGGAAAAAGGATCTTTTGCAAGGCTTCCTGAAGCATACCTTGATAAACTGGAGCAGACTGAAGCAAGTCCCATAGTGAGATCTTAGCTGTAGTAACTCGAAGTTGCTCGGTAAGATCATAATCACTAGGTGCTTTAGTTGTAGGTTTAGGAGCTAAAGGAAGACTTGGTCGAGAAGGTGGTAAAGAAGTAGGTTGATTAACATTTTGTTTATTCCTTCTACTATTATAAGTATGGGCTACATCTCTATAAGAGAGAGCCTTAGAAAGTGTTGGATATTGTGGTTGTGTTGCTGATATGTAGTTGTCATTGATGTCAACACTATTATCATTGTTGCATAAGAAGTTGTATATGTCGAGGATATTGAGAAAATTGTAATAAGAAGTGCTACAGGTTGTCAGTGGTGAAGTGAAGTTCCTTCTGTCGGTATGTTCAGTGCGTTGCTATTTTGAGGTTGTGGACTAAAGGGTTTCTTTTTTAGCATGTCTAGTCTATCCACGTTGAATTTCAGAGATCCGCATGAAGAGTTGATCGAGTTATGGTGATTTTCATTCTGACAATTTTTATGTCGCTGTTACATATTTTTTGCCTCAGCTCAAATAGAGGAGCTGATTGATTGTTGTTTAACATTAAGAAGAGTGCAGATTGAATTTCAAATGCTGTTTCGCATCACATTTGCATCAAGTAACAGTTATGCATTTTTAGTAAAGTGATGGGGTTGCAGAGTGCCATTCAGATGTTGCAGTTTTAAAAGAAATACAGAATTGAGTACATGGGAAAAGAAGCATTCTAGATGCTTCTATTCATTTCGTAAGGAACTCATATTTTTACAAGGCTTCATTTGATTTCACAATCAGGATAGTATTACAATATTGCATGAAATGCATTTTCTTTTCAATTGAAAAGCAGAGTTGAAATAAAAGATCCACACAAGCCGTGGATATAACTATAACTGTGACAACATATTTCTAATAGTACATTGCACTACCGAAGATGCAGAAAGGAAAACACATAAGCAATAGCATAGTCATCATTACCTGATTATCGATGCTTGATGTTGAATGGTGCACTTCGTCATCTCAAGCTTCGTCGACCTGTAAGAGGAAAAGAGGGGTGTCAGTGGCTCCGACTATGATGTAACTCATATGATGCACCTACAATAGTACAACATACTATTAGCAATGCATTGAAACAATCAAATCCTATCAAGAGTAGTATGAAAGAAGTGAGCTAAAGGAGAAATAACAATATCATGATCAACAGGTTCTATTTTTATGCTAACGTTGTTTGCTTCCTTGTGTAGGTATAGGTAAAGTCATGAAGCTGAACATTATTCAAAGACCAAGCATGTGGAGTAAAACAGGCTCCCACAAGGGTAGAGCTCAGCATGCTGCCCTATTCTTTAAATGGGATGATTTTAAAAGATACTTCATCATATTCATCGAATGAAATGAAATACAGTTGAAAGAATAAAAGAGAGAATCCATCAAGCAACTAAACCAACTGTGCATTCATAATGATCAGGGTTTCTTTTTGAAGGCTACAGGTGAACAGTGAGTTTAGTTCACTTAAAGAATTTAATTGAGTGCATTTACATCAGAATTGTTAAATAACTTCATTTCTTGTGCTGATTGTAATCATATGTTATGTGAGTTTCAATTCATCATTTCTCTTTCGATAGTGAACAGGCATACATATGCCTTAATGTTTTGTTCTAATTTTCATCATCAAAGAGGACAAATCTTAGGAGCAGTTTTGTACAGTGAAATATAAAAATGCATGAAGAGTACCATGTTGTTCAAGAATACAAACACAGACAGTGCAGTTGAGTATTGAATGAATTTCTGGTTCCAGTTGACTGATTAAGTAAATACTGCATCATGAATAAGTAATAACAAGGAGACCATTCTAGAATAATAATAGAATGAGCAACAGTTTATTTCCAGAGAAGTTCTAAGTTGTCAGTCATGCATATGAACTGGTAGATAGAGGTGGTCCATAGTGATACAATAATTCATTTCAGAATCTTTATGGAGTTCCAGAATAGAAGATAGATGTTGCTTTGTTAAGGTTGAGTGAAAATCAAAGGACACTGATATATGTGCAGAATACAAGCATGGAGATCCTCTTCTTCGCAATGAACAATACAAATCATTCTCAAGTTCCATGTCTTCAGGTCTTTCTTTTGTTTCAAGGTTCTGATTAGGCCACTGTTTATTTTAGCTCGAGACGTCTAGATAAAACGAACAGCAGTTACCCCATATTTTCAATTGCTTTCAAAATACAGAAAATACAGTTCTCTTCAGAAATCTCAGATACCCACATGAGGGTTTGCTTTCGAAAATGCAGGAAGTATGATAATCTACGATACCCATATGGGTCTCTCTTAAAAAGGCAGTAGAATGCAAAATATGAAAATTTTTGTACTATGTCAAGCTTCGAAAGAGAAGAAAATGCAATTTTCTTTAAATAATCCCAAAGACCCACTTTCAGTTTAGCATCAAAATTCGAAAATGCAGTCTTCCTTAAAGATTTTGAATACCCATTTTCAGGGTTAGTTTCAAAGTGCAGAAGAAACAGTTACAGTAGTAACCCATGTGAAATCTGGAATTAAATAGCAAAAATATACAATAGATGCAAGTTTCTGAGTTGGGTTGAGAATAGAAGGAAGAAAATGCAGATTTATTAACATTTCTATAACACCCATAAACAGATTTACTTTTAGGGAGACACAATGGTAAGTTTTCTGTTTTGGGTCGAATTCAAAATAAATCAAAAGGACTTTATCAGTGTGAGATTTTTTCTCTTGGCGATCTGAGGTGATTTCAGGGTGTTTCGGTATAACCTTTTTATCTATATGAGGTCTCCCCGAAAGAGATATGTCATGGCGACAGGAAATGAAAACGTGAGCTTTTGGTGAGACACAAGCTTTCTATGAGAGGTCTCCCAAATAATGGTAAGCTATAGCGATTCTCATAAGACAGAAGGCTCGTCGGGTTGAGCCCAAAACTCAAAGAAAGTGCTTTATACAAATCATATCTGGCACGGCCTAAATATGGCCAGAGATTCATGATTAAAGAAGAAATTATTTAAGTCTTCGAACAAAACAAATTTTAGCATAGAAAATTACCAGTTCATGGCTCTGGAGGAGTGCCATAGCCGCGACCAAGAGTTCCAGAATGCTTCCAAATGCCAAGGGTCGAGCTCTCAATGAAGGTCGAGCTCACAAAGCAGTAAAGTGGGAATACAAGAAACATAAACAAATGCATTAGAGGTTGTGTATAGCCGCGACCTCAAGGCCAGAAGAACAAAATATGATGCCAAATGAAAAGGCATAGCGGCTATGAGTAAATAGATCACCTTTATGATAGTAGGAGAAAGCAATGACCCACGAGCTCTCTCTTAGAGCTTTTAGGTGGAACTTGAGCTCATATCGGCCAAGGTAGATGTAAGCACAAGAATGAGTTAGAAGAAGTGCATGACAGGCCGCGGCCTTAGGGTCTTTTGATATCCCTGAATAAAGTGAAGGAACTTCGATAACAGATAAAACAAGCTTACCCAGATGACATTTCAACTGTTAGGAGGTAAAACCGTGGTCTCAAAGCACATGAAGCTCGAGTTCAACTCAATCATGGCGGTGACATGCAAGGAACAGAGCTTCTTTCTTTCAAGCTGGAGAGTGCGAAATGGAATCATGATAAGGGTTTGACTTGGTTTTGTTGAAACCCTAATTCAAACATCATCATCCAGAATGTTCCATCAAAGCACGTGGAGAATATCAAATGGGGTTGAATTTGTAATCTTTGCATTATGACTTTGTTAAAGTCTTATTTTAATACTTATGAGAGGCTGAAATGCAAATGCCTAGGATGGTCGACATGATAAGTTTTGAGACTTATTTTGTGCCTTAGTAAAATATGGAGTTTGGTTACATTATTGTTTTGTGAGAAAACAATAGGGATGAAAATAGTTGATGACTTATGATGTTTTTATCAAATATCTATTTTAGGGTTTTACTTTTAATTGATTTTAGAGAAATCAATTGAAGTTTTGATGAGAGGATAATGAGGTGCATTTATGATTTATGATTTTTGTGATAAAATCAGAACATTGTAATGGAGAAATAAGGAGATTTTATTTTTGCAAAAGATTTTCAATCTTTAATTGCAAAAATAGACAAATTATAAAAATCTGCATCTTGTAAAGCAGAATCATAAAAGCGATATTCTATAAATTGCTTTATGTTTTCTTGCTATTTTTAGCAGATCTTTGTTTGACTTTTCCTCTTGGTCGGATTTGAGACTTATCTTGGAGAGATAAGGTGTTTTGAGTGCTTTTAAAGCAGATTCAGCCTATTTTTAGAGGCTTGACTGGTTCATCATGAAAGCATTGTGCTTTTTTTCGTCTTTTAAGCAGTTTTTTGAGTTTGTTTGAAACCTTTTTCCTTGAGCTTTTTTCTGAGCTCGGATTAGGGTTTTCTTGAGAGTTCTTTTGATAGACTTAGTCTTTCAACTCTCCATTCTTAGCAGTTCAGATTAGAGTTTCTTGCCCTTACACATTCTGGGGAGCTTGTAAACTTATGTGTGCTCAAATCCTGAGAAGTTCCACTCCATCATTCAATAAAATAGCAGAGTTTTCCTTTCTCATTTCTTTTTCATGACTTGGAATAGTAATTTGATTTGATTTGTGATTCAAATATGTTGGATCCTTTTCTTTTCTTACGATTGTCAAGTGATTTTCCGGAGTTACATGCTAGTTCAGGTTATGGCTTGTGTTAATTTAACCTTTGCATAAATCACTGGTTGAATACATGTGTTGTGAGATTGTGAGATTTTTTTTTTTAAAGAGTTGATGAGAGTAAGTTATTATCAGGGTCTTCTTACAGTTGATCAGTATTTTAGGATGATAGAATTTCAGTTTTAGATTTTAAGTCCAGCTTATCCTTCTATCCTTTTTCCTAGAGAGTCACTTAGGATAGAATTCATCATTCGGAGAACCAGCTAGCTCCAGAGATTCCTCTTTCATGCAAATCACCCACATCTGAAAGAGGTTTCCATGTTTCAGTAGTTTGCTGAATATTGTATTCAACAGGGTGCAAAACTATTGATAATGCTTTTGGGCACCGACGGCGGGGACAATCAGCCAACTTTCAAAGAATATTTAATTTTTTCAGTTTGTTGTTTGGTGTATGCAGCAAATTTTTTCCAGCCTTCTGGAGGCTATCAATATACCTGGCGACTCCAATTTTGTTTTATGCATGCTAGTACAGCCCGCGCATGAAAAATATTCAAAGAAGATCAAGTTCAAAACCCTTCAAGTATTAGGAGTTGTCCCCATCATGAAGAAGAGGCAAGACAACAAGAATACTTTTTGAAGCCCCTACAAGATCAAAGTCGACACCTCCCGTTCTTGGTGCTCTAGTTCTGTCACCTGGTACACCAATCTTGATTTCACAAATACCACCGATGGCAGCACCCGTTCGCATCCTTCAATGGAGGTAGCCCATTAGATCTCGCTCAACATGATGATATTCCAGTTGCAGCCCTTCGAGGACTACCATATTTCACTGGAGAAGATTACTCTATGCCAGTCAAGCACATTTGTGACGTGGCCACGCTATGCTCGGTGCACAATATCATGCAGGAGAGCGTTGCTCTAAGGCTGTTAGCTGCGTTACTCAAGGGCAAAGTGCTGCAGTGGTTCAGAGGTCTCGCTGCAAACTCAATCGCAACATGGGACGCTCTAGGTAATGGCCTATACCAGCACTTTGTAGATAAATCTGACAATTTATCTTTGTTAGAGCAGTTGAGTACTATTCAAAGGGTGTCACACAAACACTTGGCGGATTTCAACTACAGATTTTAGAGGACTTGGGATAGAATCCCAGCAACGGTAAAGCCCTTACCGACACATGCATTCCTATTTTATTTAAAAGCTTTGAATAACAAGATTGCTGTCATGACTCAGTCTATGGGTGGTTTAACACTTCCTAATGCTTATAATATTGCTATTAATGCTAAAAACTATCTTATTCAAGCTAGAGATATAGCTCCTAGACCCCCCATGCCCTTGTTTCCAGAAATACAGCTGCCTATTCCTGCTGCTATACCCCCCTTGGCTATTGTTCCACCAGTTCCAGCAATAGGATACCATAATACAACCCAAGAGGTCGCTGCCCCAGCCTCAAATCCTGAGATGCAGGAGATTAAGAGCATATTGAAGACTTTTGGGAATGATTTTGTGACTATTAAGAAGCAAGTTAGCCAAGAACATAAGCCTTATCAAGCCCCTTATCAGCAAAACCAGCAAAATAGGCTAGCTTTCCAAGGTGATTATCAAGCCCAAAAAAGGAATTTTAACCCTCGGCCATTCCAGCCATACAATCCAAACACGGCCAGCACGTCAAAAGAACTTGTGCTGCAAAATAATGTTACTCAAGATTGTGACTAGTGTTACCCATGCAATCAACCCCACAACCAATCGGTGTGCGCCAATGGAGTGAGAAACCAGGCTTTAATGGTGCAAAATATATATGTTGTTTCAGAAAATGTTGCAGATCAGAATCAAGAACAACAAGATAATGTAGAAGTCACCTTGCCGAACTAGCAGAGCTCCAAATTCTATGGCATGAATGGCCAAGATCGACAAAATTCCCCTATTTCAGCTAATACTAGATCTAAAAAATGAGCTATGGATCTAGGACAGCAAGCTGGAACTTCACAGCAGCAGCCTGCAGTTAGTACTCAGCCTGTTTCATCATAAATTAATGTTGCTATGCAACCCAAGATGCAAATTCTGCAAAGAGGGAAGGAGATTCCTGATAAAGAGCTGTAAAAAATGCATTCGCAGCCTGTGCAAAAGCAAAATGAAGCTACTGTTACAAAAAAATAGCAGAAGGTAAATGTTTCATCCTTCAATATCATTGAGCATCTCAAGAAAACTACTGTCAATATGTCGATATTAGACGCTCTATAGCTTCTAGGGCAGAAAAGTTTACTGCAGAATGCATTGGCTAAGTTGTTTATTTCTGACAACGCTAATCAAGGAATTGCGAAGGTTGTGCTGGCTAACGACCTGGAGGAGAAAAGTGGGCAGAAAACAAAAGAGGTAAAGCCCCCTCTGTTTTACTTAAGTCTGGTCATAGGTGATAAAATTGTGCACAATTGTATGGTTGATTATAGAGCTAGTAGTTCAGTCATGCCAAAGAGTTTGAATGATAAATTAGGTCTTGTTATGAGCCAAATCCTCGAAGCGTGAGTGCAATTAGATGGGTCTATTTTAAGACCGGGCCGGTATTATAAAAAAATTCTAGCCCACTTTGCACACATCCCCAAGTTTCATTCACCGTAATATTCATGTTATTGACTTGTTGCCACACTTTTCCATTTGTTTGTCGAGGGATTTTACAACCAAGTTACGTGGGTTTTTGTCTTCTGATTGGTCTCATCTATTTTTTAGAACAAGGTATGGTACGAAGGTGACCATTAAGTCTGAGCCTCTCGCCAAAGACCATATCGAACCATACTCCCCAAGCCCTATAAACGCTAATCTCTACGCCACCTCTGCAATGGAGGAGCAAACCATGACCTCAGACTATAGCACCCAGGGAGACTACATCAGCCTCAATGAATGGGCAACCGAAGATCACGAGCTTGATCTGTTCCAAAACATATATGAGGTAGGATTAGGAGTTTATATGATTTGCGAGTCTGATTGTGACATGCCTAATCTTTGCAAAGAGGATGAACCATCTGCAAGAAAAGATAATGAGTTGTGGAAACTTTATTTCGATGGTTCGAGGAGTAGTGTTGGTGCCGGAGGTGGAGCTATGCTGATATCGCCCGAAGGAGATAAGTATTATTCAGCTTGCAGATTTTCTTTCAGCTGTTCAAATAATACAATTGAGTATGAAGCGTTGGTGCATGGCCTTGAGTGGGCCCGCAAACGAGGTATTAAATGCTTGCAAGTTTATGGTGATTCCGAGTTGGTGGTGAATCAGATCAGAAATTTAAATGCTGCTAAGAATGACTTGCTTAAGAAATACAAGCATCGTGTATGGGATTTAGTGGAAGATTTTAATGCTTTTAATATCATGTCGATCCCTCAGAATCAAAATAAGCATGCCGACAGGTTCACCGCCATAGGAGCTTAGTTTGACATTCCAAAGAAATTCATAAAGTAGAGGCACACCAATACGGAAATAGTGGTCGAATTTTGTACCGACAATAACGGAGTCAAGTTTTGATGTACCGATGAGCAATTCAGAATTTTCTGATTGCTGAAGCTGAGTTCGCAGATGGAAATCAGCAAAAATGGCAGCAGCAATATGAGGACCAGATCATGCAATTAAAGACCAATAAGCTGCCAAAAGGTTTGGTGACATTAAAATCTGTCTTTAATTTAGATGATCAAGTTCAGAAGGACAAGTGCAGCATAATAGTTAAAGAGGAACATTATTCAGCTATTGAAATTTTCAAAGGCAAGCTTCTCAAGCTGGGTAAGTTGCGCAGTCAAGAGGAGCAGCAAGCTTTCATTCTGTTATGTCAGAAATTTAGTGATGTTTTTGCTTGGGAATACAAGGATTTAAGAGGTTTTAACCCTGATTTAGCACAACATACCATCGAGCTTGAGCCCGATGCAAAACCAGTAAGGCAGAAGCAAAGACTGCTTAATCCCAAGTTGGAGCACCTTATGAAGGCTGAACTGAATAAACTAGTGGAAAGCGGTATTATTTTCCCTATCAAGCACACCTCTTGGGTGTCAAATTTAGTTCTAGTCAGAAAGAAGAGTGGAGAAATCAGACTTTGTGTTGATTTCCGAGATCTAAATAGAGCGTCTTTGAAAGACCATTACCCACTTCCTTCTATGGAGCAAATTTTACAGGTAGTTTCTAGTTTTGATAGATTTTCTTTGTTAGATGGCTACTCAGGTTATAACCAGATTCTGGTTAAGCAAGAGGATCAATTCAAAACAACGTTTACAACCAAGTGGGGCATGATGGCCTACAAAAAGATGCCTTTTGGCTTATCAAATGCTGGAGCAACGTTCCAGCGTGCTATAGATATGGCCTTTCACGGCCTTATGAACAAGTTTGTTCTGGTATATTTAGATGATATTACTATTTTTTCCAGAAACACTAATGAACACTTGGATCACTTGGAATAGATTTTTCAGAGGTGCAGAGAGTTCAGAGTGTCTCTCAATCCGAAGAAGTGTATATTTTCAGTGCACGAGGGCAAGTTGTTGGGGCACATTGTCTCAAAGCAAGGTATTTCAATTGATCCTGAAAGAGTTTCCGCAATTCTTGAATTGCCATTACCAGCTCATAAGAAAGGCTTGCAAAGCTTTCTTGGGAGAATAAATTTCATGAGGAGGTTTATACCAAATATTGCAGCTTTGCTGCAACCTCTCACTTCTTTGCTGAAGAAAAACATGCCATTTGGTTGGACCAAGGAAGGCAAGAGGAGCTTTGAGCAGATCAAAGAGGCGCTCACAGCCTCTCCTAGTCTTATTAATCCAAACTTTGACAAAGACTTCATTCTATATGCTTTTGGAGGAATAGATACAGTTTCAACCATGTTGTGCCAGCAAAATGAGGAGGGTTTAGAACAGCCTGTTGCGTTTTTCAACCAAGTTTTGCACAATTATGAGGTAAAGTACTCTTTTGTGGAGAAACATGTTTTTGCTGTTGTAAGAAGCTTGAAGAAATTTAGACACATGTTGTCCAACAGCAAGGTTCATTTATTAGTAGCTCATTCAACTGTTAAGGATTTTCTGCTTAATAAGGACATTAATGATAAGTGTGCTGGTTGGATCACTAAAGTAATGGAGTTCAATGTTGATATAAAAGTAACCAAGCTCGTTAGAGGCAAAGGTTTGTGTGAACAGATTGCTGGAAGTGAAAACGACAGCTTAAAAGAGGATGCAAATACATAAACAGTATTAAATAATGATGTTTTAAGTGTTGTTCAAGCACCCCCTGCTACATGGTTGCAACAGATGAAACATTATCTACAAATTGGTTAATGCCCCGAAGGCTTGGACAGAGCAAAAAGAAGGTACTACAGATTACAAGCCATCCCTTATGCAGTCATTGATGGCATTCTTTACAGGAGAGATTTCCAAGATGTCTTATTACGTTGCATTCAGCCTGATCAAGTTGACAAGCTGCTATCAAAGTTTCATGATGGACCTTCTGGAGGTCACTTTGCTACAAGAACAATAGCTCTGAAAATTATGAGAGCTGGTTATTATTGGCCAGATTTATTTAAGGACACTATTGCATGGGTCAAAAAGTGTGAGAAATGTGCATTATTTGTTGGTAAACAGAGGCTTGCACCGCTGCCCCTGCATTTGATTTAGGTAGAACAACCCTTTGCTAAGTGGGGTTTGGATTTTATCGGCCCTTTAAACCTGCCTTCAAGTGCAAGTCATAAGTGGCTTCTTACTGCCATTGATTATTTTACAAAGTGGATCGAAGTTGTCGCTTTAAAGGAAGCAAATGAGACTTCAGTGCTTAATTTTTACCAAGATCTCATATCGAGATTTGGTGTTCCAGATTCAATCATTTCAGATAATGGCTTAGCTTTTATCAGATTAAAGATTTCATATTGGTTTGTCATAAATAACATATATATGAACACGTCATCAAATTATTATCCGCAAGGTAATGGTTAGGTGGAATCCACAAATAAGAATCTGATTCAGATAATCAAGAAGACTGTTGAAGATAACCAGAGAATGTGGCACGAAAAGCTAAAACTACCTCTTTGGGCTGATAGGATAACTCCTAAAAGAGCCACTGGTTGTTCACCTTTTGTTTTGACTTATGGCAGAGAGGCTAAGTTGCCTATTTCAATTGAATTACCAACATTAAGTTATGTTAAAGAACTGGAGTTGCTGAATGAACAACCTCTTGAAGTGAGGTTCGCACAGCTGCTTGAACTCGAAGAAACCAGAAAAGAAGCTCTGAGACAGTTGGAAATACATCAAGCACAAATGAAGAATGCTTTTGACAAGAGGGTGAGGCCTCGTGATTTTATTATTGGAGATCTAGTTTTCAAGTGGAATGAATTTAAAAGCAGACCTGGACGTCATTCCAAGTTCGATGCAATATGGGATGGGCCTTATGTGATTATGGAATGCAAGGAACACAACGCATTCCAACTTTTGAAGATGATTGGTGAGGTGTTGTCTATCCCAGTGAATTGGATCCACCTCAAGCACTTCCTTTGAGATAAGTTTATCCCGCAATCGTTAATGTGAGTATTGGTAACAGCGCGCCGCATACTTTATTTCAATAGTTTACTTTCTAAGCTGTTATGATTGTTTTGTTACAAAGTTGGGTCACCGTGGCCTTTTAGTTTCTTCTCGGGCTTTGTTGTTTCATTTTCTGCTGCTGTTTGGAGGCAAGCTGTTGTTCATGTTTCTGAAGTTTCTCAAGTAGAAGGGGCGTAATTCACTCTGCACTCCAATGAATTAAGTTTTAGTAGTTGCCACTGACCTTAGTGGTGTGCTAGCTGGAAGGAACGGCCAAAATGTTATATATTTTGCCCTACCAAATAGAGAGCTGGTTGATTGCCATTGCATTAAAGGAACATAAAGTGGTCATGTTTGAATGTTGTTTCACATTATTATCATTATGCATCGATCAACAGTTATGCATTTTTAAGAAGGTAGGGTTTCAGAGTGCCATTCAAATGTTGCAGATTTTAAAGAAATACAGAATTGAGTACATAAGCAAAATAGCATTCTAGATGCTTTCATTCATTTCGTAAAGAACTCATATTTTTATAGGGCTTCATTTGATTTCACAATCAGAATGATATTACAACATTGCATTCAAATGCATTTTCTTTTCAATTGAAAAGCAGAATTAAAATCAAAGATCCACACAAGCCGTGGATATAACTATAACTGTGACAATATATTTCTAATAACACATTGCACTACTGAAGATGCTAAAAGAAAACACATAAGCAACAGCATAATCATCATTGCCTGATTATCGACACTTGATGTTGAATGGTGCACCTCATCATCTCGAGCTTCGTCGACCTATAAGAAGAAAAGAGGGGTGTTAGTGGCTCCGACTATGATGTAACTTATATGATACACCTACAATAGTACAACATACTATTAGCAATGCATTGAAACAATCAAATCCTATCAAGTGTAGTATGAAAGAAGTGAGCTGAAGGAGAAATAGCAATATCATGATCAACAGGTTCCATTTTTATGCAAACATTGTTTGTTTCCTTGTGCAGGTATAGGTAAAGTCATGAAGCTAAACATTATTCGAAGACCAAGCATGTGGAGTAAAACGGGATCCCACAAGGGTAGAGCTCGCCATGCTGCCCTATTCTTTAAATGGGCTGATTTTAAAAGATACTTCATCATATTCATTGAATGAAATGAAATACAACTAAAGATAAAACAGAGAATCCATCAAGCAACGAAACCAACTGTGCATTCATAATGATCAGGATTCTTTCTGAAGGCTACAAGTGAACAGTGGCTTTAGTTCACTTAATAAATTTAACTGAATACACTTACATCAGAATTGTTGGATAACTTCATTTCTTGTGTTGATTGTAATCATGTGTTATGTGAGTTTCAATTCATCATTTCTCTTTCGATAGTGAACAGGCATACATATGCCTTAATGTTTTGTTCTAATTTTCATCATCAAAGAGGACAGATCTTAAGAGCGGTTTTGTATAGTGAAATATAAAAATGCATGAAGAGTACCATGTTGCTCAAGAATACAAACACAGACAGTGCATTTGAGTATTGAATGAATTTCTGGTTCCAGTTGACTGATTAAGTGAATACTGCATCATGAATAAGTAATAACAAGGAGATCATTCTAGAATAATAATGGAGGAATATGTATTTTCTTTCCAAAATGATTCTGAATTACCAGTTATACATATAAACCGGTGAGTAGAGGAGGCATGTTCTAATGTAATGTTTCAATTCGAAAGAAAAAGGTAAAACCTCCTCTACAGAATTCAAATGTAGAAGGTGAAAGCTGCTGTGTTAGAATTAAGGAAGATTAAAAGAGACACTTCTATTTGTACACACAATATACATGGGGAGTTATAAGTATTAGGTTAGTGATCTTCATAGACTGTCAAGGAAGGAGTAAACAGTTTGCTTCCAGAAGAAGGTTTTGAGGTGTCAGTCATGCTTGAGAACATAAGACTAGGTACAGTCCATTTTTAGCTCAATGTTTCAGCTAAAGCCCTACATAGGTGCTAAAAGAGGAAAGGTAGGAGTTCACTTTGGATCAATTGAGTTTTGAGATCTTAACCGTGACAATTTCTGTCTCAAGGGAGTAGCTGGATACAGTAACGAGCATCAATGATACAATACTTAAATATGGGGTACTGGTTATTAGAAGTTATAGCAAAGACAGTGAACTCATTCTGGTTGGGATGGTGCCTCAAACGGGATCGTGTATCAATGATTAGTGGAGGACAACAATCAAATGTGATACACATCTGTTCTGTTTTCAGTGAATTACAAGTGTCAAAGTAAGTCGTCACTTGTAATAGGTCAAGCCATGAGTTAAATACAACAAATATGCAGGATTTTGATCATTTTCAGATTACTCAGTCAAGGTCTTGTCAGAACATTAAGGTAAAGGTTCTGTCATATTTACAAGATGAGCAACAGAATGCAGTTGGGGACTATAATGGAATGTTCAATTTTGAGCTTAATACACATATGAGATTTTAAATTCAAGACAGACCTTTCAGAATCTTGTGGACATCACGAAAAGTCATACTTCCTTTCAACAGAAGTAACAAATGAACATTTTTCTGTCAAGATTCTTAGACTTTCTGAGTGCATGCTTTGGCCTTGAGCATTTTCAATACTCACAATATTGTTTTATTCGAGAAGTTGAAAATAAGTCACTGTTTATTTTAGCTCGAGTCCATGTGGAGATGACAAACAGAGTAATGAAAGATTCAGAAATAAACATCTTTCCTTCAAATATCAAATGCCAATATGGAGTTTTCTGTTACAGCTAATGATGCAAATACACAGTTTTGTTAACTCTTACAGGTGCTTTCAGTTCTGAGGGTAAGCAAAGTGAACAGCAGTTACCCACATGTGGGTTTGTTTTCAAAATATAGTAAATATGGTAATCTATGATACCCATATGGGTTTTGCATAAAAACAATAGTATATTTACAAAATAAGCAAATTTTTGTGCTGGTTCGAGCCTCAAAGTAGAAAGAATACAACTTTCATATGATTTTCATAATAACCACAAAAGAGACAGCAGGGAAAAGCAATGAAATGCAATTTTTGTGATAAATTGAGCTCAGGAAAGAAGAAAATACAGTTCTCTTTCGAAATTTCAAATACCCACATGTGGGTTTATTCTCAAAATATAGAAAATGCAGTTTTCTTTAAAGATTTCAGGTACCCATTTTTTAGGGTTAGCTTCAAAGTGTAGAAGAAATGGTTACAGTAATAACCCATGTGAGATCTTGAATTTAAAAGCAAATATACAACAAAATGTGAAATTTTTTGTGATGAATCGAGCTCAAAAATGGAGGAAATGCAGATCTCATTCTTTTTTTTAAATACCCACGAAGGGATTCATTATCAAATATACAAGGAAGAGAGTTTCTTATTGTGGGTCGAGCCCAAAACTTCTAACAGTGCTTTTTATAATACACATCTAGTGCGACATGGAAATGGTCAGAAATTCATGAATAGAAGAGAGATTCTTCAAGTTCTAAAGAGGCAAAACAGAGGCATACGTGGTTTTGCAGATAGAAATTCTACTCAAATTATAATTGGTGGAATAAGAACACTCAAAGCCATAGCCATATAATTCCTTCGGTGGTTGTCACGCTTGTTACTCTTGTTAAAGTTATTCAGCAGAAAGTCTAAGAAGCCTTCACCTTGGTTGAACGTGAGTTCAATAAGAGACCTATGAGGAGATTGCTCTTGGATTAGTCATGATGACTTGTATATCTTGAAGGAGTATTCTAGTTCCCACTCTTGGTCTTCTCGGTAGTTTATGTGAAAGGTATGTGGCCCATTATATTTTTCAGATGTGTTTTATTAAGTTTACTTTCATGATATGGATCTTGAATTACTATTTAATGATTCTGGAAGATTCATGGTGGAAGTTGTACAGTTTCTTTTATCTCCTTGTTACTAATGAGAATTGGTAGGAGATGATGTATGGGCTAATTTATTGAAATGGGAAATGAACAAGCTTGATCTTCTTTGAGATGCTTACATTCATGTTGGTTTTAAAGATAGTTTGATCTCGGTAATTGAACGAATGGATGTTGTTAAGGCTTTCCTTTGGGATATGAAGAAGATCATCCTTGACACAGCTAGATGTTAGAAGTGTATGTAGGAGGATGTTCTACAGGAAGATGATGTTTAGTGTTTCTCTCTGTGGTCGTGAAGGTTTGTGGTGAGAGTTCTTGTGGCAAGTTGTTGCAGGTTGTGCATATCATTATGGATATTTCCTTGGTACTACATGGTTACATTTTCTATGTGTTGATATTCGTAGACTTGTTGTGCCTTTGATCTTTAAGATCTGAATTACTCTGGCAGTGGGAGTTCATGTATGTGTCTTGTCTTCTTTGACTGGTTGACACTGGAACTTGTATTTGTTGTTAATGGATTGGCAGAAGTTTACTAATGTTGATACCTGTGAGGCATGTGAGATTGGATAGTATAGCATGACCTATGGGTTCTATTTTTCAGTCACGTGGGTTTATTAGTTGGATGGAAGCAGTCAGTCTGATTGTTGTTCTAACTGATGTTTAGTTTCTTGTTTCTAGATAATGACTTCACTGTTGTGTTATGTTTGAAGCTTTGAAGTTGATATTGCTTCTGTATAGCATTTTGAACACAGTGAGGTGGTACTAGTATCTTGTTGGTGAGATCACTAGGATCTTTTGCTTGTGTTCGTTGGAATGGTGTTTATACACCTTGGCTTTGTATTCTTCTTCCACAGGTGGCATGTTGGAAGATGACAGGATTGTTGCCTGAAGGTGAACATCTTGGATGTTGGAGCTGATTTCTTGATAGAGCATGAGAGCATGTTGAGATCTATGTGGTTTCCTAGAAGGCTGTGGTCAGTTGCTTTGTTGGTCAGTGAGTTGCAGTTGGATACCTAGTCTTTGTTGCATATTGTTCCATGGACAGTTATTTGTTGAATCATGTTGATTGGGTGTCTTGAGTATTGCGGGGTTTTGAACTGGTGGAGCTAGTGTGATCTTAGTTCCTGGTTGCTTTGGAGGTGCCTGTGTGTCTTCGTATTGGCCAAGCGGGAGATTGTTGAAATGTGCCCCAATCCTCACGTATTTTAATCCTCTAAGAAAGCATGGTCCTCGACATTCCTTGGTGTCCGGCCAATCACGCTTTAGTAATCTTGTGTTTTGCTCATGTCACTGTGACTTTGCTTCTATCTTGCCGAATGGACCTATCGCTATGACTTAGTGCATTCACTGTAACCCTTTGCAGAGTGGAAATGTCTCAGCGAAAGAAGGGTTTGTTATTGGGTGCCTAGCATATTTCAGTGTGACCTATGGTGACTGGAGTCACTAGTGTAACCTGTTTACTACGATATGAAGTCTTAGCAATGGAGGGTTGTCTCACCGATATGTTTTCTCCTGGAGCTGTCGGGGTAACTCAAGTGTGTCGGTATGTGGTCCTAGCGACAGGGAGTTCCAGTCGCATTGTAGCCATCTGCGACTTGAACATTCCTGGGAAGATTCTGTCAGTCCGAGATGTCAACACTCAGATACACTGGCGCAGCTTGCGTCTCACAGAAGTCTCAGCAATGAAGGATTGTCTTGGTGACAATGTAACCTTCGAAGATATCGGGAAGACCCTTGGTCGAAAGGCTTGTTTTGATATGATATCTCATCGAATATTGAAAGTCTCACCAACAGCTTGTGGGGTCATCGGTTTGGTGTGACTCTTGGCGAGAAGTGGTTTTAGGATATCATGGAAACCTCGGTAAGAAGTCTTGCCAAAGGTTGATTCTCTCGTCGACAGTGGAACACATCGGTATGACCTGAGGACTTCACTATGAAGTCTTGGCGACAGGAATTTGTCTCACTGATGGTGTGGGATGCATTCGGCATGACTCCTAGTGAAAGGTGAGCTCGGGGTAACCTGGAGACTTTGGCGTGAAGTCTTGGCAACAGGTAGCGGTCTCACCGACGGGGATGCAACTGAAGTCATCGATGTAGCTCTCGACACTCGGTGAAAGGTCTTGGCAAAGTCAAATGTCTTGCCAACTTGGAAAGACATGGGCACTCGGTATGTAGTCTCGGCGAAAGACATAAGTCTTGCCGACTGGTGAATGCAGCGCTTGGGGTGACTTAAGACCTCAGTATAAGGTCTTGGCAAAGACGATAAGTCTTGCCAACTCTTGAATGTGTTCAGTTTAACTCCTGAGCTTGGTGTCTTAGCGAAGATGGAATGTCTGGCGGATAGGAGACTTTGGAGTAACATGGAGGCATCGGTATTATCTCTTGGCAAAGAGCAATTGTCTTGCTCATGGGAAACTTGATATCGGTATGACTCTTGGTGACTATTTGGGTTTTGGTATGACTTGAAGACTCGATGTGAACTCTTGGCGATAGCAATTGTCTCACCGATGTGCTTGCTGAGGTTGATGTAACTTGTAAGCTCAGTGGAACCTCTTGTCGATGGAGAGGACTCTTGGCGACAATGTGTAATCAGGTCTTGTGGCATTGGGGAGACACTTCTAGTGTCTCACCGACTTGTGACACAAGTTGATCACTATTGACCGAGTGAAGACTATTTGACATAGTGCATGTGGACCAATCAGAGGAAGCAAAATTCAAATGGTTGGCAGTTGGATTTTTTGAACGGTCTGAAAGGAAAAATCTGTACAGGAGTGGAAACATCTATGACGATAGGGATGCTGAGTTGGTAGATTGCTAAAGTGTGATCTTGAACTGATTCACAGAGAGCCTATTGAGAACAAAAGCATAACAAAAGCATATATGTATGAATTGGACGTTTTGTAGATAGTGTTGATCGGGTTGACAAGCCAAGCTAAAGAGGCGAGAGCTAGAGAGATGTCGATAGAAGAGGTAGTGGCTAGCTAAGGCGGGAAACCATGAGGTTGAGGTAGATAGTGAGAGGTAGGGTATGCTGGAATCTCTCCTGAATATGAATTTCATGGTTGATCTCTCTAGGGGTGTTTGCTACCAGTTGTATCCTCGATGAACAAGATGTAATCTCTGAAAAGGCTAAGAGCCTGTAATTGTATTGTAACCATTGTTGCTAAACAATACAATGGCTCAAACTTTGGAGAGGGGTTTTTTACCCGAAAGGGTTTTCCCCACATAAAATCTTTGTGTTATGTTTTCTGTAGTGTCTTTCATCTATGTTGTTGATTGTTGTTGAATCTACATATGTTTCTCTCAGATGGATCAATGTAGGAAATAAACTGTGTATGTTCCACATTTGGACATAGTTGTTTGTGTCTTTGAGGTAACCTAATCCAGTGAAAGTTACGAAGGCACTCACGTATGGAGTTTTCACTAGATGCGCTCCTATATTTCCTTACAAGTGGTATTAGAGCCTTCTTTTGGTTGTTGGTTTTGGATATTTCTCCTGTGAAGATTTCCTAGCTTGATGGGCTGGAAGAAATCTGGAGGAATGGATTGATGGATTGATCCTTTGATGAGTGGAAGCCTTGTGGTATTTTGAGACAGCATGCAGTTTGAGGGATGGTCAAGATGGAAAAAGGAGTTGATCATGTTGTGATATGTGTCTCCTGGCTGGTAGAGGTTTAACCTTGAAGTATGAGGTGGATTTTTCAGAGTGCTTATGCTAGGTGGTGGTTCCTGGTGTTGGAAGGCACTATTTCCTATTAACCTTGAATGCTTGAAGGCTATGAAGTTAATCATTAGATGATTTGCAAGCTTCTGAAATAGCCTTTCTCTCTTTCTCGGATGCATGTACATGTTGGTGGTTTAGAGTTGGCTTGAAAGGGGTT
Source organism: Sequoia sempervirens (assembly GCA_007258455.2). Classification (NCBI taxonomy): domain Eukaryota; kingdom Viridiplantae; phylum Streptophyta; class Pinopsida; order Cupressales; family Cupressaceae; genus Sequoia; species Sequoia sempervirens. Next base: position 8,502,589 of record VDFB02338372.1, on the reverse strand, counting down.
TGGATTCTCTTGAACTATTGTTTCCTTTCTAAGGATGTTTTGTACTTGCATGGCTCTGTGGTTTTGCAGGTTTTACACAGTTAAGAAAAAACTTGTGATCATGTGGAGTTGTTGTTAAGCTATTGTCTAGGTATTGGCCTTTTGGGGTGTTGTTGGATGAGATAGTTGCAGGTCTGCATGCATGCTTGGTGCATGGTTTGAGGAGGTATGTTTTCTTCTCTGCATGGGAGTGTTGGTAAGTGATTTGTCACTCAGCATTCTTGTGGTGGTGTTCCTTGATTATGGTGCTCGTTGTGGACATGTTTGGCAAGTCAGATCTGGTGTGATCTGGTGTTTGAGTCATGTTGTCTACGTGGTTATTCTCTTTGATATCTCAGTGATGCAGTTTCCAATGCAATGATGGGTTTGCATGTTTCTGTTGAATGGATCTATGGGTTGTGCAATGTTGTGGGCTGTCTTTACCTACATGTTTGCTATGAGACAACTCAGATGTGGACTGTCTATATCCACGAGGTTGATTCATTGTTGGTACAAACTTGTTAGCTGGCCTTGTCTGTGGTCACTTGTGCATTGGTGTGATTTCTTTGAGATGAGAGGATGGATACTATTGAGTACCTGAATAGTTGGTTATGGGAACCTGTAGCAGGTGGTCATGATGCTTGGAGAGCTCGAATGTCACATTTTAGTGAGAGCTCTAGTAGTGACTGTTGGTTCATCACATGGTAGTGAATGGTCTTCTTTAGTGTTGCAGAAGGGTTCTTGCGCTTTTGCATGGACATTATTTGAAGATGTGCAACATCTTGGAACCATGGAAGATGCTTGGAGTCTTTGGCTAAGGTGTTGGTGGTGCTTGACAGGTGATGCTATTTTTTGAGTCTATTTGCTTATGTCATGGTGTACTCTTGCTTGTACACTGGAGTTTTGGCATTGTGCATTGTGCATTGTACTTGAGACAATGGAAAAGTCACCTGAAGCATGGGATCTCCTATGGGGATGTGTAGATCATGATGTCATGATAAGTTCCTGATTCAGCTGATTGGAACTTTGACAGTGGTCTGGTAATTCTTTGTGTATTGAGTGCTTTGATTACTTGCTTGATACTTCATGTTAGTGTAGTAATGCAGTTGAAGTTTAGCATGAGATGATTAGTTGCTAGTACTCATGGATACATGAAGAATAAGGTGAGGTTGTTTTTCTCTTATGAGAGATGTGTTGCTGCTTGTTACTCTTGTTAAAGTTGTTCAGTAGAAAGTTCGAGAAGCCTTCACCTTGGTTAAACATGAGTTCAATAAGAGACCTGTGAGGAGATTGCTCTTGGATTAGTCATGATGACTTGTATATCTTGAAGGAGTATTCTCGTTCCCACTCTTGGTCTTCTCGGTAGTTTATCTGAAAGGTATGTGGCCCATTATATTTTTTAAGATGTGTTTTATTAAGTTTACTTTCATGATATGGATCTTGAATTACTGTTTAATGATTCTAGAAGATTCATAGTGGAAGTTGTACAGTTTCTTTTATCTCCTTGTTACTAATGAGAATTGGTAGGAGATGATGTATGGGCTGATTTCCTAAAATGGGAAATGAATAAGCTTGATCTTCTTTGAGATGCTTACATCCATGTTGGTTTTAAAGATAGTTTGATCTTGGTAATTGAATGAATGGATGTTGTTAAGGCTTTCTTTTGGGATATGAAGAAGATCATCCTTGACACAGCTGGCTATTAGAAGTGTATGTAGGAGGATGTTCTACAAGAAGATGATGTGCAGTGTTTCTCTCTGTGGCCGTGAAGGTTTGTGGTGAGAGTTCTTGTGGCAGGTTGTTGCAGGTTGTGCATATCATTGTGGATATTTCCTTGGTACTACATGGTTACATTTTCTATGTGCTGAGATTGGTTGACTTGTTGTGCCTTTGATCTTTAAGATCTGAATTACTCTGGCAGTGGGAGTTCATGTATGTGTCTTGTCTTCTTTGACTGGTTGACACTGGAACTTGTATTTGTTGTTAATGGATTGGCAGAAGTTTACTAATGTTGATACCTATGAGGTATGTGAGATTGGATGGTATAGCACGAGCTATGGGTGTTATTTTCAGTCGTGTGGGTTTATCAGTTGGATGGAAGCAGTCAGTCTGATTGTTGTTCTAACTGATGTTTAGTTTCTTGTTTCTGGATAATGACTTCACTGATTGTGTTCTGTTTGAAGCTTTGAAGTTGATATTGCTTTCGTATAGCATTTTGAACATAGTGAGGTGGTAGCAGTATCTTGTTGGTGATATCATTGGGATCTTTTGCTTGTGTTCGTTGGAATGGTGCTTATAAACCTTGGCTTTGTATTCTTCTTCCATAGGTGGCATGTTGGAAGATGACAGGATTGTTGCCTGAAGGTGAACATCTTGGATGTTGGAGTAGAATTCTTGATGGGGCATGAGGAGCATGTTGAGATCTATGTGGTTTCCTAGAAGGCTGTGGTCGGTTGCTTTGTTGGTCAGTGAGTTGTAGTTGGATACTTGGTCTTTGTTGTAGATTGTTCTGTGGACTGTTATCTATTGAATCATGTTGATTGGGTGTCTTGAGTAATGCGGGGTTTGAATTAGTAGACTGGTGATCTTAGTTCCTAGTTGTTTTGAAGGTTCCTGTGTGATCTTTTTCAAGTGGGAGATTGTTGGAAAATGTGCCTCAATATCATAGGCTAAAACCTCTGAGAAAGCATGGTCGTTGTGACATTCATTTTGTCTAGCTGACTGACAGTTCAGTAATCTTGTGTTTTACTCATGTCACTGTGACTTTGTTTAAGTCTTGCTAAATGGACCTATCGCTATGACTTGGTGCATTCACTGTAACCCTCTACAGAGTGGAAATGTCTCGGTGATAGAAGGGTTTGTTATCAGGTGCCTAGTGTATGTCGGTGTGACCTATGGCATCTAGATCATCATTGTAACCTGTTTGCTTTGATATGAAGTCTTAGTGATGGAGGGTTGTCTCACCGATATGTTTTCTCCTAGAGCAATCGGGGTAACTCAAGTGTGTTGGTATGTGGTCGTAGTGACAGGGAGATGTCTCATCAATTGTAGTCATCGGGGTGACTTGAACATTCAAGAAGATCTCTTGCCAACTAGGAGATATGCGGCGAGTGTATACGCATCGGGTAATAGGGTCTCAATATGAAGTCCGGCGATGAAGGATTGTCTTGGCAACAATGTATCCTTGAGATGTCCGGGAAAGACCCTTGGCCAAAGGAAACTTGTTTTGATATGATATCTCATCCCGAATATCGAAAGTCTCACTACGATAGCTTGTGGGGTCATCGGTTTGGTGTGACTCTTGGTGAGAAGTGGTTTTGGGATATCATAAAACCTCATTAGAAGTTTTTACTGAAGGTTGATTCTCTCACCGATAGTGGAACACATCAGTATGACCTGAAGGCTTCGCTATGAAGTCTTGGCAATGGGCATTTGTCTCACCGACGGTGTGGGATGCGTTCGGCATGACTCTTGGCGAAAGGTGAGCTTGGGGTAACCTAGAGACTTCGGCGTGAAGTCTTGGCGACAGGTGGTGGTCTCGCCGATGGGGATGCAACTGAAGTCATCGGTGTAGCTCTCGATGCCTGGTGAAAGGTCTTGGCGAAGTCAAATGTCTTGCCGACTCGGCAAGACATGGGCGCTCGGTATGTAGTCTCGGCGAAAGACATAAGTCTTGCCGACTGGTGAATGCAGTGCTCGGGGTGACTTAAGACCTTGGTATAAGGTCTTGGCGAAGACGATAAGTCTCGCTGACTCTTGAATGTGTTTGGTATGACTCTTGAGCTTGGTGTCTTAGCGAAGATGGAATGTCTGGTCGATAGGAGACTTCAGAGTAACATGGAGGCATTGGTATTATCTCTTGGCAAAGAGCGATTGTCTTGCCGATGGGAAACCTGATATCGATATGACTCTTGGTGACTATTTGGGTTTCGGTATGACTTGAAGACTCGATGTGAACTCCTAGCGATAGCGATAGTCTCACTGATGTGCTTGTTGAGGTCGATGTAACTTGTAAGCTCGGTGGAACCTCTTGTCGATGGAGAGGACTCTTGGCGACAACGTCTAATTAGGTCTTGTGGCATCGGGGAGACACTTCTATTGTCTCACTGACATGCGACACAAGTTGATCGATGTTGACCGAGTGAAGACTACTGACGTGGTGCACGTGGACCAATCAGAGGAAGCAAAATTCAAACAGTTGGCGGTTGGATTTTCTGAACGGTCTGAAAGGAAAAATCTACACAGGAGTGGAAACATCTACGATGATAGGGATGCCGAGTTGGTAGATTGTTGAAGTGTGATCTTCAACCGATTCACAGAGATCCTGTTGAGAATGAATGCATATATGTATGCATTGGATGTTCTGTAGAAAAGAGAGATCAGGTTGACAAGCCGAGAAGCTGAAGAGTTGAGAGCCAGAGAGAGATCAGGTTGACAAGCCAAGAAGCTGAAGAGCTGAGAGCTAGAGAGAGATCAATAGAGAAAGGCCGAGTGGCTGGCTGAAAGGCCGAAGCCATGAGGTCGAGGCAGATAGTGAGAGAGGTAGGGTTATGCTGGAATCTCTCCTGAACATGAATGCTATGGTTGATCTCTCTAGGGGTGTTTGCTACCAGTTGTATCCAGATGAACAAGATGTAATCTCTGAAAGGCTAAGAGCTGAAACTGTATTGTAATTTCTTGTTGCTGAATAATACAATGGCTCGAACTTTGGAGAGTGGGGTTTTTTACCCGAAAGGGTTTTTTCCACGTAAAATCTTTGTGTTCTATTTTTTGTAGTGTCTTTCATCCATGTTGTTGATTGTTGTTGAATCTACATATGTTTCTCTCAGATGGATTAATGTAGGAAATAAACTATGTCTGTTCCGCATTTGGACATAGTTGTCCATGTCTTTGAGGTAACCTAATCGAAATTGAAAGTTACCGAAGGCACTACTGTATGGAGTTTTCACTAGATGCGCTCCTAGATTTCCTTAGGTGTTGAACATCACTTCAACAGGTGCAATTTCGTGATAACATGTACTCTATCATAGGACAAGTTATTGGTCACAAACAAATCCTCTAAGTCTAGATTCATAATGTATGCACAATGTAATTATGTTTTTTGCCTCAAGCTTAGTAGTCTATCATTTTCTCTATGAATTTTGCTAATGTAAGGGTTGGTAGCATTTTAAATACTTTGGCAAGGCTCTTATTTCATTGCAAGGAGACCAATTTCCTTAGGCCAACCCCTCGAATTTTGTATAAATAATCGATGGTAACAAGTAAGGGACATAGAATGATGTATGCATATTCTTGAATCCTTTAAAGCACCAAATTGAAATTTATTGCTATTATAATGATTTAGAATGAGTGACGATATATGAATTCCCAAATGTATAAAATTAATGCAATTAAATTCCCTTAAATATACCATGAAAACACAATGGTGTAGGTAAGGTGATAATAATGGACATAGATAAGAACATCGTAAAATTTGGAGAAAGGAATGACACCCTTGGTATACAAGGAATATATCATAAAACATGGCATGGAGGATGGCACGATGCTCCTAATGTGAAAAATTGTGACTATAAAGGAATAATGCATAAGGAGGGAGACATTATGTCCCCAATATAGGTAACTCTAAAAGTATGACATGACAATGAAGGATCAAAACATAATCATTGTAAGTGTGACACAATAATATAAGTTCAACATGTGAGTCTAGAAAGTGTGATGTATCAATGTAGGCTCGATGTGTAATCTCTAAGAAGCATATTATATCAATATAGGAGATCAAAATATAAGCTTTAAGAAACATGATATAATAATATGATATCAATAGGAATAAAAAGTGGTGGTAAAAAACTAATGAATAAACATGGGCATAAGATTAAGTTGAAAATATAAAGCAAGAATTAACATGATGAAAGGGGAAAGGTTATGAAAGTATAAACAAGGAACCAAACATAATCAAAAGAATGTGGGTGATCTCAAGTGGGAAATAAATGAAAAGGTTTAAGTAAAGTATAAGCATACAAAGGATGTGAATAGCAAATGAAAATGACGGATAAAAATTTCCTCCAAGTGGGGGCTTGGATAATCATGTAAAATAGCTATAGACGTTGATATTGGTGTTAAAGGAACAATAGACAAAACATAATCAAAAGGCTAGAATGAGAAAGAAAATAGAAAAACTAAATTAAATTAAAAAAAGTAAAGTCTAAGCTATAGGTATACATGGATATAATATGATATAGTGGTGCTCATTTATTATATGACAAAGCTAGGAGGTCTAGCATTTTTCTTTAAATAAAATTACCTTCATCTAGTACATCCTCATCATCTTAAAAGAAATCATCAAGTTTTTCTTCATGTATTTATGTTTCTTTCTCATCTTTGCTTGAGTCATTTAATTTCTTACACCCTTTTTTTGCATTTAGGTGGTTCTCTTTTATTTCATCTATAATTTATCATTAGTACTAATCTCTTGAAATGATATCTTGTGTGATTTCATATGATTAGTCTCATCAAGTGTGGGGGTTGTGTGTTCATGATCATGTTCATTATTTATATCCCTTTTATCTCTAAGATTTTGAACTTTATGTTTGAATGCAATGTATCTAAAGAATTTCCATGTATGTGATGATATCAATAAAAGTACTTAGCCTTTTTTCATGCATGTTTAAACATCTTAATTGGCTTAATCAAAGGTAACATAATAAGACTACATTGAATAGGTGTTCCAATACCATATGTGGAGGCTCTTCCAATGGATTGAATTCTCTAAAGTGCTTTGGTTTGAAATCAACATGATCACTATGAATATCATTGGGTACATCCTCTTTGCCCTGATTTTTGAAAGTGATAACAGTGTTAACTCATGTAAACAAGGGGAAGTTCTATGGATATGGTGATATAAAATAGGATCTTCTAACAAGGAACACTCACAATTATGTGCAATTGAATGTATAAATCTCTAAAAATAAATGACAAGGTATGGAAAATATTTGTCTCTCAAAGATTAAAAGTAAAACATCCATAAATATATATGGGAGATTACCATAGCATAATGGAGATAGAATATTATTAGCCAAAGATTGAAATCTAAAAATATAATCCTTAGTTGGCTCTTGTTCCTTTTGTTTGTATTGCATGACTTGAGAGATAAATATATCAGGCTTTGTATTGTAATGAATATGATTTATGAAAGGACAAGCCAAATCCTTAAAGTAAGTGATGTGAGCATGTGATAATAAATAAAATAATGTAAGTGCACAATCACTCAATATTAAAGGGAAAACCTTCGAACTGAAGATAATGGAGACAGATAACTTGGAAGTATTGCATATTGAAAGAACCAAAAAATAAGTTCAAATGAGATGTCTAAATGAAGTGCACAATAAGATTTAGGAGGAGGTACTTCACAAGTACTCAAAGATATGCCATGTGAAAGCATGAATCAATCCAAAGGAGGGACTTGAATATAAATTGGTATATCATAATGATGCATAGAAAAGTTAACACAATCTACCAAGGAAGGGCTACTAGAAGTGGAAGAATGATACTTATGAGTAAGGCATGACCTAGGGTTAATAATACAATCATAATTTATGAAAGAACATGGTAAATTATCGTTCATTATGCACATAATTTAACTATAAAATGCATCAAACCATTGATTAGCATTATCTATCAAGATATCATTAAATACATGTATCAAAATACCATCATCATGTATATGAGTGCACCATATGAAGATAAAAGTGATTAGATAACATGTAGTTTTGTATCTTCAATTCTATTAAATGAATATATCATGGGGGTATTAAGAGAATGCTCATCATAAATCAAAGAGTAACCATATTAGGATTACATAAAAAAGTTATCACTATACATATCATTGATAGACCATGACACACATAATAGAGAAGAGGGATAGTCATGAACTGCATACAAATTAATGTCATTGTGTGAAGGTGAATAAGGCATATCAATGATGATAAAAGAAATGCAATCACCATAAAGCTCATCACTAAGATAATCATCATGGGTAGGTAATTTTAAAATAACAAGAATATTCCTAGTCATGGAAGAAGGTGCATCATGCATCATATTGTCATATATGTGAGGGGATATACATCATCTAAAACATGTGACTCTATGCATGTAAGACCACCATGCCATACAAAAGAAAGATCATCATGAAATGTAACAATATCACGAGAAGCTGAGGAAGGTAAAATTATATCATCTATGCCCCTCCCTTAAGGTGTAGCAAGGCAAATCTTCACTTGGTAAGGACTCATCACTATCACTATCCATATGATCATCATTAGGCTCATACATAAATAACATATAAACGTATATAATAGGCATGGGTGCACAACAATAAACTCTATGAAGGAAGAAAAATACAATGCATGATAGAACAAAACCTCCCTAGAAAATATATCCATGTTAGTCTTAGTAGTCATGCTAATATCAAGAATAGAATGATGGGGAACATTAAGCAGTGGACAAGAACTAAAAGGAGCCATTAGGTAGAATATTCTAGGGTGGGATGGTGGAACAAAGGGTGTATATCACTACGTAAGTCCAAACCCTAATCAAGATATAACAAACATGAATAAACCTTATGAATTCAAAAAATGAAAGTTAAAATAAGAATATTATTAGATCTAGAATACTCTAGAATAGTGAAGGTATAAACCCTAAAGCAAGACTTTGGGGTAGTGTAAGATCAAATAGGTTCACAAAAAATTAAAGGAAAATAAAACTTCCTTAGCGTTAAGCTAAACCAATCAAGTAAATTCAATCAAGCATAAATTAGCTTAGATTAACTAAATATAGTTAGGATTGATAACTCAAATAATTAATTAGGAAAGTAAATGGAAGATAAGGTGATACTTAGCTCTATGACTGAAGAATGTACATTAATGATGAAGATTTTGGAATCTAGCTATTATCTACTTGGGAAATGGGATCTCTTTGTTAGATGGGTGCTTTAGGATCTGTGTTGGATCATACTATGTTAGAGGACAAGTACATAGTCATAGGCTAACCCTCTAAGTCTAGATTCATCCTTGCACATAATAGAATTATACTCTTCTACTCATCTAGTAAATCTTTATCTACTTTGTGACTTTTGGTAGTTTTAGGGTTGAAGATATTTAAAGTACCTTGGAAGGGCTACCATTTCCTCACAAGGAGATAACAGTGTTAGAATGTTATATGCAAAGTATTTACTCGTTTAAAGAGTAAATTGAAATGTGTCGCTATTAGTTGCTTGTTCAATGCTTTGGAATGAGAGATAACTCATGAACTTCCATTTGTCTAAAATAAATCAAATTAAATGCATTGAAATACAAGTATATATCAATAAGTAACACAAATATATGCTAGTTAGAGGTCAAATATGCAAGTGCATAAATTCCACAAGTGTAGACTCAACCTATCAAATTCCTAGAGCAACCCAATTTAGATCTTATCCTCTAACTTCCATCACATATAATAAGCAATTTTCAGTTATAGTTTAAAAGTTATCAAAATAGTGGACAATTATACTTTGGCCATCAAGACAAAAGAGTGATAATATCCACATGGAAATGAAATGTTTGGGGATGAGTGCATGGATAAACATAACATATGAAGAGTAAATGAGAATGCAAATAGATATGGACAAGGTAATAATGGCTACATGCATAGGAGTGTATGTAAACAGGAATAGATAGTAACTAGATGATGACCCAAACTTCACTACAAAATATCATTTATTAATATACATCTATTAATAACATTTCCTCAAAATAAACACAAACCAAAATAGAAAAAAATCATATATAGACAAATTTCACCATTACTATGATTCACAAATAAATATAAAAATATAAAATATGTATATAGGTAATAAACTTAGTCCATAATAAACTATGTTTCAAAAGTATCAAAATGCCCCCCAACTTTGAAAAGCCCTAATTGTTTGACCAAATTTTAAGAGGCTTCCCCCTGGCAGGAACTGGTTTGATTTCATCCAATCAAGGAATCACAAATTATCCACCTACCCATTTATTAACAGACAAGTTAAAATAAAATTTTGGTGATTTTATTGGTCGAATTAATTCGGACAGAGAGTCTGGTAGTGTCAGCCATTATTTCTGATCCCTTATCTCTACTTTCTACAATGAAGATCAAGGTCTTACATCACCATTCTATCTATGGTTATCCTCATGAAATTGTAAGATTATCGTTGCATTTCAGTATTAGTTATTTAGAAATTTTTTAATGAAATGTAAAGTTTTGGAAAAAAGAAAGGTTTTTCAACTTAACCTCACAGTTGTACAGTACTCCAGTATTAAATTATATTGTTGAGGTTGGTACGATTTTATGAAAGGTGTTTTAACTTTCTTTGCAGCTCTGGCTGCTGCATTCTTTTAATTTTTACTGTACATTTCTTTGTTAAAAAAAAATAAATATAAAAAATGTTAGGTTTGAATACGTAATATATTGTGTATAATTTTTTTGGATTGAAATTCTTACAAGTTTGTTTAAGAATGTTTTAAAATTTATTTGTTTTTTTAATTAAAAACATGATAACAAAATATATAGAATAAATTCCAAAGACTAGAACAATCACGTCTGATATTAACACCCACAAATACAATTAAATTATTTATAAAATTTACTTATTGATAATAATAAAAATACTAAATTTAACAGTTTAATAACGACAGTTAACATCCAAGACACAGTGAGGGCGTTGTGGAGTAGTTGTGTGTTACTTATGTACAAATTTGGTTTGTTGAGCAAGAATCATAATTGCAGAAAGAATAGGGTGTGGTACGTGAGACAGAGAAGGTGCTTGTTGAAGGAACGTCATTAATGTTCACCAGTATCCTCCCTCTTTAATAACTTAAAAGGGATAAGTAGGTGAGGCATCAATCACGTTAAAATGAAATACCCAACAGATGGCTTTCCTATATTTCTAAGCAGGGTCATCCTGCGTGGCTGCATTACTTACGCCGCTCTTCATTCTTATTTCCTCCTTTAAATTGCAGTCAATCAGGAGGCCAACGGTATGAACATTGGACACACCACCATTCAAATTACGGTACATATCATGAATGTTTCATGCCACCTTCTCAATCACATGAGCTCTCTCTGAGCGGTTAAACAGATTCCTTTTTTGTCATAACATAAATCTCTGTTTTAGCTATATAGCCATTCATAATTGCGCGGAGTTAGAGCTGTTTTATGGCAGCTAGAGGCTTCTGGGTCTGAAGCTTTTTATCTTGTTGAGAGAGTGGTTATCTGTTGAGAAAGAAATCAGGTGTAAGATGACAGATTCTGTTGCTGATAACCATGCTGTACTGGAAATTGAGCAAGGAAACAACAGGGCTCAGGCGATGGTGGGGGGGCTGAGTCCACTTAGTGAGACATTGTGGAAGGAGAAAACTGATATAAAAGGCATCGATGTTTCAGCCAGGCTAACATGGCAAGATTTGAGCGTTACAGTATCTGTTGGTAGCGGTGAAACTCAAACTGTTCTTCATGGTTTGACAGGATATGCAGAGCCTTGCACCCTAATGGCTCTCATGGGGCCCTCTGGGTCTGGAAAATCTACTCTTCTGGATGCCCTTGCAGGTAAACTCAATTGGGTCTGTACAACCCATCAAGTAGAGAATAAATTTCATACTTGATTTGTGATTTATAAAAGCTTTTTGAGAAAACTGTATAATTGTTTTTGGCATATTTGATTAATTCGTTATGATATAGGTACTGGTAGTCAATAAAAATACAATTTTTATCTGAAATTTAAAAATGAATCTGATTGTCATGTTTGTGAAAATCAGGTAGATTGGCAGCTAATGCATTTCAGTCTGGATCTATCAAGCTGAACGGCCGAAAGCAAAAGCTCTCCTTCGGAACTGCAGTAAGATTTCAATCACAGATTACTCATTAGTAGTATATATTATGATGGACTGTACTTGCGAGAGCCTTCAATGGAGTTCTTTTTGGGTAAATTTTTGATATTTGATGTTGTATGGTTTGGATTTTTCTCTTTTATTTTCTTGTAGGCATATGTAACTCAAGATGATACTCTGATCGGGACCTTGACTGTGCGAGAAACTATAGCTTACTCTGCCCGTTTAAGACTCCCTGATAAAATGTCTTGGTCAGAGAAATCTGCACTAGTAGAGTCTACACTTGTAGAAATGGGTCTTCAAGAATGTGCAAACACTCCCATAGGAAACTGGCATTTGAGGGGAATAAGTGGCGGAGAAAAGAGAAGAGTGAGCATTGCCGTAGAAATTCTCATGAGACCAAGGTTGCTGTTTCTGGACGAACCAACAAGCGGTTTAGACAGGTAAACACTAGTTACTGTAACTTAATACTTAATAGGTGGTAGATTACTAGATCCTGGCTCCAGGATAACATCAGAGCAGCTATTTAATAGATTTATATTGTTCTTCATAGGCCATAGACAACTAACTACTAGTGGTTATGACTAATTGAACATTACATGTATTGATTTGTGGTGAATTGTTATCTACAGCGCATCTGCTTTTTTTGTTACCCAAACATTACGAAGTTTGGCCCGGGATGGGCGTACTGTTATAGCTTCTGTACATCAACCTAGCAGCGAGGTTTTTGAACTTTTTGACAGTCTCTACTTGCTCTCTGGAGGAAATACTGTTTACTTTGGAAAGGCTTCTCAGGCATGTGAGGTAAGCTTGCTTAGCTAGATGGTAGGTTGGCGGATTTAAGAGTATTAAAGTTACTGCTACCAGTCTAGAAACTATAAACATAAGACTTTCAGTTATTTAGGAGTTAAAGTTGCATTAGAGAGTAGTTGAAGATTAAGATGATGGAAACTCTTTTCTTGACAATTGAATTCTTGGGTAATTCTATTGACAATTGAGTTCGTTGGTAGATGCATTGATTTGATATTAAATGTTTCTGTACCAGTAAAACCACCTTACTGTAATAGTTATCTTATTAGGCTGACTGTGCACTGTGCACTGTGCAATAGTTATCTCACTTCTTAGTAGCTAAATTGTCTTTTTCACCTGCAAAGTGATAAGATCAACGTAAATTCCCTAAACAAATTGAAATGAATCAACATAGTCAAACAAATACTTATAAATGAAGCTCCAACAATCATTTTACATAGGACTGTTTCTTTTATCCATCGTTATAGTATATAAATAAATAATTTTTAAATTATTTATATCATATTAATTTATTAAAACTGTTATTAGAGTTTTCTACAGTCTATTAATTAGAAAATATGTGAGCTTCTGGATTCAATTGTGTATGTTTCTTGATCAATGTTTCAGATACACACAGTGATCCATCACGTGAGATTGGAGTCCAGAAGAAGCCTTCAAAGAAGAGGAAGGGTATACGAGAAGAGGAAAGAAATAAGAAAAAATATTAAAAAAGCAAAAGAAAGACAATATACTATTTATGGAATGTTCTCTTTTAATTTTTAAATTGTCTTTCTTTTACTTTTTTAATCTTTTTTCTTATTTCTTTCCCCTTCTCATCTGTCCTTCCTCTTCTTTTAAGGTTTCTTCTGCATTTCAATCTCACATTCTCCTCTTCCTCACGATGGATCAATGGGTGTGATCTAAAATGTCAATCAAAAAACATACATAGTTGAATCCAAAAGCTCACATATTTCTAAAATCTGTTATTTTCAAATATATATTCTACTAGCCAGATTTTGCCTAGTTAGAATCCTTTCATATGAAATTCTCCTCTTCTTCATGATGGATCACTGGATGTGATCTAAAACGTCAATAAAAAAACATACACAGTTGAATCCAAAAGCTCACATATTTCTAAAATCTGTTATTTTCAAATATATATTCTACTAGCTAGATTTTGCCTAGTTAGAATCCTTTCATATGAAATTCTCAAACAAAAAAATAAAATAAAAAATTGCTACCTTGATTTATGCACAGTTGATTCCTGTGGCAGTGAATACTGATCTGCACTGTATTCATGGGTTCTCATAAATAACAATTGTTGTGGTGTTTGTAGTTTTTCGAACAGGCAGGATTCCCTTGCCCACCTTTCCGGAACCCGTCTGATCACTTTCTGAGATGCATAAACTCAGATTTTGACAAAGTAAAAGCTACAATGAAGGGATCAATGAGACTACGGGTAATTACCGCATCTTAGATCTGAATGTGCTTATGTGAATCTTACAGTTCACTGCAACGTATTTAATGTGGATAAGCTTTTGTTCATGTGTTTAGATTGAGAGATCGGAGAGATCGGACGACCCTTGGGACAAAATCACCACAACCCAGGCTACTCAAACTCTTGTCGAGAAGTACCAATTTTCTGAGTATCATCAGGCAGCACAGGCCAGAGTACATGAAATATCACAAATTGTAAGCTCACACTTTAAATCTTATTGCACTGACATGGAAGACAATGCTTTTCAAAATTGACAAAGTTAGCTCAGAGTTTCTGTTCTTCCAGAAGCATTTTTATGATTTGAGGTTGATTTGCAGAGAGGAACGGTATTGGACTCAGGGGGCAGCCAAGCTAGTTTCTTGATGCAGTGTTTCGTTTTAACACGTAGGTCCTTCATCAATATGAGCAGAGATGTTGGGTATTATTGGCTCAGGCTTGTCATCTACATTTTGCTGACAATTTGTATAGGAACTATCTACTTGAATGTTGGTACATCCTATAATTCCATACTGGTAAGAGAGCATTTTCATGTCACCTGTTAAAGTTTCACTGACATAAGTTTTGTGCTAGTCAAATTGTTAACTTAAACATGTTGTACGACATATGTTCAGGCAAGAGGAGCTTGTGCTTCCTTCGTTTTTGGCTTTGTTACTTTCATGTCTATTGGAGGCTTTCCATCTTTTGTTGAAGATATGAAGGTAACTTAATCTCTCTCTGTTTTCTAAAGTAACTGGATAGGAAGATATTAATGTGGAATCATTAACTCTCAACAAGGGACAGGGACAGGCCTCTGTGTTAAATATTGAAGTTTTGGTTTTTTCATGTCTCTAGTGAACTGAATGGAATTATTATTTTTATTGTGTAATGTAGGTGTTTCAGCGAGAAAGGCTAAATGGGCATTATGGGGTTGTGGCTTTTGTGGTGGGCAATACCGTATCAGGGACGCCCTATTTGCTTATGATTTCAATAATATCAGGGACAATTTGTTATTACATGGTTAGACTACATCCAGGGTTCAGCCACTATGTGTTTTTTGTACTGTGCTTATATGGAAGTGTTACGGTGGTGGAAAGTCTTATGATGGCCATAGCTAGTGTTGTGCCTAACTTCCTCATGGGTATTATCATCGGTGCTGGCATTCAGGTAATTACTTTCTATTCTTGCATTATTTGGTGGTTTTGAGAGAAAATCCTCAGGGAAATAATAATGAAATAACCCCAACAGGCCTTCCATTATAAAGTTGGGCCAGACTAAACTAATTATATGAGAGGAAATTCAAATAAACAACTGATACCCATGGCCTAACCTCCTGTAATGCACCCTATATTACTTTTAGCCATTAGAAATATTCATTCTCGGGTGTCTATTTTATTCATCTTTATCAACATTATGATAATGCTAAGGATTGGATTATCTTAACTATGTTGTGATGATCGAGATTTAAAGTGCATTCCAAGCATATCAAAGATTCAAAACAAACTGAAGAACCAACTTCAGGAAGTTTATTATCTTCCAAATCTATTGGCCCGCTTTACATCCTCTCAAACTTTGAGGCAGGATATACGACTCTTCGCAGTAAAAAGCAATTCTTATAATGCATGGTTTAGAAAGTTTATTATCCCTAAGAGCTAGGGTTTACTGTCCAACCATGGAAGTCATGCTAAATTCCTGTTAGCATCTGCTTTGAGTATTTATTTATTTATGGCTGATCTTATGGCCTACCTTTAAAGTTGCACGGAATGAATTTTTGGAACTTTGCTCCACTTTTAAAGATCTGTAAAATGTAAAACGTAGATCACATTACAAGTAAAATCTAATAGTTGAGGAGGTTTGATCATGGATCACTCTTGAATTGATTCAGTGTTAGAAGAAGAAGAAGAATGCCACTTCATAGATTAGATAAGATTGTTTCTGGATTCAATTGTGTTTGTTTTTCAATTGAAATTTTGAATCACACTCAGTGATCCATCATCAAAAAGAGGAGAGTGAATTGAAGAACGAATTGCATCATGAAATCTTATATGTTCCAGTGGCTATCAAAATTTCTGAGCTTCCTCCTGAATATGTTAAATCCAAAATCATATTAAATTCCAAGTTGTTCCAAAATACATGGACAGTGAGAATGCAGATAGTTTTAGAATTCAATGCATGTTTAGAATTCTTGATAGCCAATTTACAAAAGAAGTAGCTAGGACCAAAGATTACATGCCTCTCTGACAAGCCAGCTATTGACAATATTGCCCATCATTTATTATCGCTCTAGTTAATATTTCTTCTCGAACAGAGCTGAAAACCAATTTGAAAGAGTTCAATTTAACTTTCTTTTCAGGGAATGTTCATGCTGGTATCAGGATATTTCAGGCTTCCAAAGGATATCCCAAAGCCTGTGTGGCGATATCCCATGTCTTACATCAGTTTCCACTACTGGGCATTGCAGGTAAGGAAAAAGCTTATATAACTTAATGAAATATAATTTCCTGCTTAAGTTAATTTTCACTTTGAAAACTATGGAATCTCTCCATATATATGCGGCTTATAAGCCGCAATAAAACTGAAGATTTTATCAGGTGTTCTAATATGGGTAACTTTTATAATTTAACAGGGTCAATACCAGAACGATTTGTTAGGTCTGGAATTTGACAATCAATATCCCTACTATCCCAAGATATCAGGCGAATATGTGGTTTCCACAGTGTTTCAAATAGACATAAAGCGCTCAAAATGGTGGGATCTTTCAGTGATATTGAGCATGATAGTCATTTACAGGATTATATTCTTCATAATGATCAAGATTAGTGAAGACGTGACTCCATGGATCAGAGGTTACTTTGCAAGGAGGGCTTTCAAAAGAAAACAAAATCGATCAAAAATGACTGTAAAAGCTGCTCAATCTCAGCCTCGTTTAAATTCATTGCCTTCATTGAACAATTTTCTGTATCAAAGCAGTGGAAGGTAGAGAGGAATTGCATAGAACATGCTGATTATTGCACGAATTCTTAGAATAAATGGTCAATTAGTGGATTCCATGTATGATATAATTGAAGGGAGTACACCACACATATATACTTATTATATATAATCGGTTGGAAACTAAGGAGTGGCTGATATGACACTCAAAGAGTCCGCCTGCATCATGTATTAAATGACACCTAAAAGTCCACTCGACTTGCATGGAGTCGAGACGAACTATAGTTTCTATTATTTATTCTCGGGCATTGTGTCATTTGGATTGATCCAGGTACATTTTTGTTTTGTCGAAGTGATATTTATAGAGACGTGGGTATGCCAGTTTATTGTGCTGATATCTTATACTACTATTATGCTGGTGTTTTTTTGTGGTGATAGTAATTTTTTCCTTTGGTTTTTCAAAACTCACAATTTATTGCTTGGCAATCAAATTCTTCCTTGGGCTGGTTTAAACTCTCTGAAGTTTGGGAAATAGGTAGGTGATTATGTTCTTTCTCAATGAGCAATTTTTAAATTTTTTTACAGTTAAAATAATTCTTTGAACATTAATCTTGAACTTTAATCAATTTTCAAGTTTTCATCTTTATTTTTATTTTTCTCTTTTTTTAACATTGTAAGATAAATAAGTCTTAATTTTCTCAAATTAATTTTAACTTCTACGATAAGAATAAGGAATAGTGAGTAGAAAGTATATTGGATATAACATGATCAATTTGGACTATTTGGATATTTAAGTTTAAAAAGAATTATAGGTAAAAAGTTCAAATTTTTTGATTTTGAAGTGTTTTGATGTACATTATATTGATCTTCCTTTGCACCAAAATTGATTCTTGTATAGTGAGTAGAAAGTATATTGGATATAACATGATTAATTAGGACAATTTAGATATTTAAGTAGAAAAAGAATGATAGTAAAAATTTGAAAGTTTATGATCTTGAAGTGTTTTGATGTACATCATATTGACCATCCTTTGCGCCAAATTGATTTTAATGCTTTTATAATCTTGTCTCAAGACTTATAGAGTTTAATATCACTCTAGGGCCAATGCAACCCTCACCATTGATATGGAGATGAATTCTCCCTTCTCTCAACCAAATGATCTTAGAACCCCTCTTAATAGTTCTTTTCTTGCATGGATTGAAATTAATGCTCAAGAAAACAAGTTCCTCTTAGATGTACCCATTGTGGGCTAAAGTAAGTTACAAGAAAAATACCTTGATTTAGAAAATAAGCATAACATATAAGGAATTTGAATGTATTTTGCATCACTAGATTTTATATGTCAAATTTCACTGAAGGTAATAATTTGTTATTATTTTTATTGTAGGGGTGTTCTTCCATAGAAGGATTTTTACAAATTGGTTAAATTAAAATGAGAAAATAGAGGATGGCGATATAATCTATTAGAGCATTTGATAAAATCTATATTTCATGCATTTTTGGGTCTTTGTAGTATGCTTAGGGTGTCTTCGAGTACAACACTTGGATTATTTGGAGTTAGGTGTTGTACTTTCAATCTTGAAACTTTGAGTTCTACTAAAGGATTAATTTGATTCAGATGTTCAATGTGGGTAAAATTCTCTTTCTTTTTAGTCTTGTATTTCATTCCTTTCTAAAAATATAACGAGACAACTAAGAAATGGTATATTGTGCAAGACTAATGTAGACAACAGTGTTTGCATGAGAGTCTAGCTTCATCTAAGTATTGAACTAGATTTCAATCCTTCCCCTACCTAAATTCAGTAAGCTCTTTGGACTAGACTTTGAATTTGAACAAATGATGTTTCTTGAATCAAACATAAATCTTGTATTAAACATAGAAAAAGAGCATCTTATTAGAAAATTTCCCATTTTGCAAGTCAAAAGTTCCCTCCTAGAACCAAGTAAAGGAGAAAGCCAAGACCCCTTTTATGTAGCTTCCCTTGCTAGATCAACACCACTAACTCTCATCCCAAGTCAAACGAGTCATAGTGTAGCAAAAAAAATAAATAGCTTGTTGGCATTAAGTTTGTTCCACTATAGTTTCAAGTGGAAATCCCATTTTTGGCCTCATAATGCTATGTGTGGCTATGCTTGGAGTTTTTGAACTTAGGCTTAGCATACAAAATACAAAAATTTGACAATAGAGCATGTTTTACTAATTCTCTATTTACCTCTAGTTCAAATTAATGATATCAAGTTTCCACAATCCATCTTGAAGTTCTGTACATTGTTTCTGGATTCGATTGTGTAGCAAATTTTAAGCATCAACGTTTCAGATCACACTATGTGATCCACCATCAAGAAATTTTTTCTCTTCTCTTACTCTCTTCCATCCTGATGATGGATCATGTAGTGTAATTCGAAACGTTGATGCTTAAAATTTGCTACACAATCGGATCCAACAATACAAAACTCTAGTACAAATTTTAGGCCTCTCAATTGAACATGTTTAATGTGGTGACAATTTTATTAAAAAGTTTAGAATCGACAATTTAATAGTTGACAATGTTTGCAAACAACTTGTACTTAAAAATTCAAAATCCAAATTTAGATGACTTAGTAATGAATGACATTGCATCATCCACTTCCTTACTGTTTTTTAGCTTTTTTAGACATAAATTGTGATTATAACAACCTTTCTAACAAAAAGATCCCAAATAATAATTTAATGTGTGAACATTATTTTAAATGAATAAAATAATTTGATATATATATTTTTGCTACTTGTTTGATTCAATAATAATTAAAATAATAATTAAAAGTGATTTTATTTACCATAGAAAATGACATGGTTTGAAAATTCTAATTTCCCTAAATTTATTTATACCTTCAAGGTAATAAAAAAGAAATTAATTTCATTTTTTTCTTAGGTGGTGGGATCCGGGTATTATATTCTCACAGACATTGAAATGTGAAATGTTTTGATTATAGAACTTTACAACTGAGGGAAGTATTTGACTTCAAAAGCAAACTGTGGTTTTAATTTTTGACCATCACATGGCAGTAAGTGAGCGCCTTCTTAATCATCCCCCTTGGCGATGGCCAGAAGGGCAAGCGATGGGATTTAAAATAAAATCAATATGTCCATCCCTTCTGCAATGTGAGGTGGGAACGAGCAACAATTATCTTTTAAATTGTATAGAGCAAATGAAACATGGCTCTCATTGGAGGACTGGAAGGTTTTAATTCGTTTGAAAGGTTCTACAAGCGACACAACATATTCAGATATGGCACTAAGGTAATACTGAACTACAAAATAATATAAAATGTAAGAGAGGCAAATAAAATCAAAGTAAAATGATGCGGTTGTATTGGATTTCATGGCTCAGCCTCTTTTCATCACAAGTGCGTCTTCATTCATTTGCTTTCACTACCCACTAGCCTGTGATGGGCTTCCACATGAGTCATGTTTCATTCATTTCAAAATGGGGTGGGCCCACACAAATTGGAGTAACAATTTTTATAGTTGTTGTTTTAGACAGTTCAGGTTGGGGGTTCGATATTTGTTTTTAATGGTTTAACTTGTGATGTGTGGTGATTACTAGTAGGGTCTATTGCACATTGCTCAAGAGGTTATAGGGGGTTCGTTGTGTCAAAGAACTAAGCTTTGAGTCACTAGACTAACCTACCAATTCCTCCATTAAAAAAAAACCTTTTGTAATTCTTTTTAGCAATATCAAGTGGTCTTTTGTATCTAAGTTGGAAGAATTAGTGGCTGGGCATGATTGATAAATACAAATAAAATCACACAACTAGGTACAAATATTTGCAACGTACAACCTCTATACCACTTATTGCTTCTTTCTCCTATCACTTGTTACTAGTGTAAGAGTTGTTGATGGGTGATGTGAGGGAAAACACCTTTGTTAAGCCAACTACTAGTAATGCTTTACTTCACTTTGAGGACTAGCCTTCCATTTTGGATCTAAGAGAGGGAAGGAGAGGGCCACATTTAACAGTGTTTCTATTGATTGGTACATTCTGTATAGACAAATGTCATTATTGTTATATTGCTCTCTATTGGTCCTAGAGTGGGGTAGTAAAAAGTTTAAAATAATAGTTTGTTGTGATCGAGAAAAGTGTTGTTTCAAAATACATGTGGGACTTATAATGTGGAAGTGGAACATCCTATAGGAGTCAAGGATCATGTACAACCAAAATAACCTTCCACACAAGAGAGAAGCAATGGTAAAGCTATGGAGACCAAGTACTTATTAGATGCAAATATGAAATTGGTACAATAGACAATGAGGAAACCAATTTTATAAAGATAAATATGAAATCCTAAGACAAACTAAGATCTTGACAAGTGTATTAATTTTATGATATGAGACACACAAGGTAACTAACCCAAGTAAGCTAAGTGTGTAAGTGTGAATAGGGCCTAATATGAAATTGATTAGGTAATATACCATGTCCACACCAACACCTTTGCTTAAGTACAACATAGGGAGCATGAAAAACACACACAAATATATAAGCATGTGTCCCAACTACAAGGCCACATTAGGTACTTGTGTACAAGCAAACCTCTCACAACTGGAGTAAACAAACAAAACCTATAGAAGAAAATCCCTCTCCAAAAGAGGGAAAATATACAAACAAACATGTACAAGTGACAAAGGACAACTCACCATGACCCCCCAAGGAATACTTTTGTCACCAATGTACAATCAATGTTCCCCCCATAGGAGAGAAAGAGAGACTATGTAATCTCCCCACAATGTACAATCTCCCATGGCAATGGTAGATGCTCAATAAAGAATGGTGATGAAAATCCAAAAATGCCAAACAATGTTCCTCCCATCGAGAAGAAACAAAACCAAGTAGAGATGTAGAATGTCTTCCCATGAAGGAATAAATGCTCATCCCAAAATAAACTTGCAATATATGTTACTCATCCCAATGTACCAAATTTAGAAGACTATGACATACCTATTGTAAAGAATCACTTGAAGTAACAAGAGATATAGATGATGTGATCTTAATGCATGTTATCCAACTATATTGGCTATCCCATGATAATGCGTCCACACAAGATGTATGAATGTGAACACCTAGAGACAAATTTTCCAATGTTGGAATGCAAAAACCCTCAACCTTAAGATAATGACTCAAAGATAAAGAAGATAAAGCCTTTGAATCTAGATTAGGAGTCATAAAAGCCAAAGAATCAACATATATCTCTATACGAGGAGAAGGGGCATTAAGAGAACCCTCAATGTCATCACAACTATCGAGACCTGTGAAATAATCAAGTTGCTCTTTTGTATCATCATCATATGATAGGTTATCACAATGATGAAGGGGCACAATACTATTCATAATAGGATCACTTGGAAATGGAGAGAGATGTGGGTCTCCACAAATCTCCCAAATTTTGGTCCAAAGAGTGATTGGGCACTCAATGTGTGAGATGGAACACATAATGTCAAAATTAACATTGCTACTGTTGCAAAAACTAAGTAAAAATAGTTTCCTTAGAAATATTGACATAAATGTGAGCAAAAACTATCCTTTGTAGTGTTCATGCCACCTAGTTAATGTCAACAAGTTGTCCAAAGAGAGCTATAATAGCCTAAAAGTTTTCCTCCTCCAGATATTGTCATGAGTAAGCTTGGTAGTCTCACCCAAATAGGAGCATTTTTTAATGAATCCCTATTTTGGTCAAACTTAGGATGTCATTTCTTCAAAAATAGTCCAAAATGACCCATAAATCACAAAACAACAAGCATGACACAATTTGAATCCTCCTCACATGAGAATGCAAAGGGAAAATATCATTTTTTTAAGGTCAGAATGTCAATATGACCTTTTATAACCCACATTTTCTTACCCACAATTTGACATTGTCCACATTAGGGTGCATTCCCATAAATTTTCCAATAACTATCAAAACCATCCTAGAATATGCTCTTTGAATGAAATAGTTTGGTGTATTTTATCTTGACTTTCTCAATATAATTCACCTCTCTTAGGACATCCTCCTACAATAGTCCTTTACCTTTTCATGGAATCGTGGATCACTTTTGAAACAAGCAATCTAGATGATTCTAGCCTAGGAGAACTTCCTTTCAAATAATACCAAGAATTAGACTCACCACCACCCTTGTAAACGTTTGGGTTCAAAGCATCATGTCCTCTTGAAGTCTGTCCCTTCAAATCTCAACGGGACCTTTAGAGATATTTATCTAGTTTCAATTTGTTTGAATTGTCAAAATTTGAGGGTCATTTCTATAATTGCATATCTGCACCATGTCATTTATCCAACTAAGGATTTGGCCAAGGTGGAAAATAGATGAAGTTGAGGATTGTGACTTTTCTCTAGAAACAAGTACAAGTGGAAATAAATGAGTCTTGAGTTATGTGCCAACTATCAATATAAAACACATTGCTTGTATATTTCTCATTATGTGAGACATAGCCTGCCCAAAACAAAGGGGGAAAGTGCAAGGTATGCAATTTTAAATGTCACATTTCCCCCCACCTTAACTTGCATGTGAAATATCATAAGCATTCATTCATAAAAAAAAAGTAAAAAAGCCAACATGAAAGTAAATTTATCCACACACTCATAAAAAGGACGAGATATCAATATGAATGTCACTTAATGGAACAATATCCCTTGGAAATGCGCGTATTCTCCCTTGGAAATGAGTGTCCTACCTTGGAAATATGTTAACAAAAGAAAACAATTCAATGGTAGCATCATATATGCATTTAAAAAAATAATATATTATCTCCAATCAAAAGAAAAATAAAAGAGAGAGAAAAGGGTTGAGAAATATTTCACTTGTGGTGGAACAATGATAGCAAAAAAGGTAATATGATACCACTTGAAATGGCCTTTGACCATGTCACAATTATTGCAACCATACTAAAAAAAGGGAATTTTAGTGACCTTATATACCCCCATCCGATTAATTGCATGCAAATAATGAAATTATGTTGGAGGAGAGTAGAAAAAGATTTGGAAACCAATATAACCATGGGAATCCCAATTGTCATATAATAATGTAAAGATAGTATCAAATGACACCATGAAAATATACTAGCACATGGTCATGAAAGCATGAATAATGATAGGTAACAATATGCCCCCAATGTTTCCCCCAAGGTGGGCTGTGAAAAATAACTGATCGCTAGACAAAATATCTTGTAAGCACCAAAGGGTGTTAGATATCATCATGATAAACTTTGTTAGAATATCTTTTTTAGATTCATCATTGAAACATAATATATCATCATTGTTAGCATATCATAAAATCAGAAGATGTGAGTTTGATAGTCATGGAAGACCTTGTAATCATCATGATAGAAATATCATGTCAATAAAGCATGCGATCAAGAAGAGTAAATCATAATCATTTTAACTATATGGAGAAAAATGTAAGTATATTATCATTATAGTATACTAGTGACCAACTTCATAAAGGATGTGCCCCAAGTGGGAGTCACTATCTAAGTAATGTAGCATATATATGAAAAAAGGTATGTAGATCCCAATTTCAATCAACAATATTGGAAGGATTATTGTCTAATAGATCATCTTCATGTCAACTGTGTGGTTTGTATTATTTGAATTTCATCAATGATATGATATGTAACTAGTTTTTGTAAATGTACTTGATATATGAGGAATGACCATTTGTTATCCATTGTCCTTGTATTTATGGAGTAGAATCTATATGTGCTTATAAAGTATGTGTATTTTATTTCAAGATCCATATGGTAGTAGTGCATTTACAAGTGGAAATGGGATCATCGAATCACACTTTCTAATTCTTCCTTGGAGGTATGCATGAAATAGTCCTCGCTTTGGTACACATGGAGGATGTGATAGTTTAGTTGTGGGAGAGGACAATAATTATAAAGTTACTTTTTTGTTCTTGAGGAGGTTTAGGAGGTGATGAAGAAAGCTTCATTCACTCTTAGTTTTTCCTAGCCTAGAGTGGGCAATGGCTGAAATTGGGGATCAAGATTGGTCCCTAAGAATGAGTGCAAGTGAAAATATGACTCAAATTATGTGTCAACTATGAACGAAAAATACACTATTGTACTTTTTTCATTGCATAAGAGACAACCTAGCCAAAATAGGTCCAAAATAAAGGGGAAAAGCGTAAGGTATGCAAAATTCAGTATTGAACTATGATGTAGCTAGCCTATTAATAGTGAGTACGTATCAAGATTTGCATTTTGAGTCTTAATTTTATTCTTATGAATTATTAGAGATTTTAGACTTGTAAGATATTTGTTTAGGTTGTTAAATAATCATAACCTTCTCTAAAAAAAATTGAACCCAACACTTTAAATACTTAAACTTCAATAACTTGATACACTATAAACTTATACAACTTTATATAAATATTTGAATATTAAATTTATGATAATCAAATAATCTAATCCAATTCCACATTTATGTTTTATCTTGAGGGCAGATTTTTATGCCTTGACATGGGAGCATGAACCCACCTTAATGTTTCATATGGAGGCAGACCTCTGTACCTTCTCATGAGAATGAGAGCACTTAACTCCATCTCTGTATTTTATTAGGAAGGCCCCTAAAAACAAACCCATATCACTAAGTAAGATGGATTTGGACCAATTCATCCCAGCCTTCTAACAGAAATTAACAGAAGTACAACTGCCCGTTGAAAGCAACTAATTTAAATTATCAAAAAAAATCTAGCCCAAAATAGGACAAAAAATCTAGCCAAATCATCAGAGCACATGTCAATTTAGAAGATGGATTTATGAATTTCCTCTTTATGGTCCTCCTCATTGCTCAGTCCTTGAAACATGTAAGCAGAGTAATTTATTATACTCATCTTCATGTCTGAATTCTTTGACTGTATACCTGCCTACCTGATCTCTGATTTCTCTTTTGTGCAGTATGGGTGATGAGTAATAGCAGTACTTTATATTATTTTTTAAGTTTAATTTCATCTTGGGATTGTGGAAACTGTGGAGCACTAGTTTGGGAAGAAGTGATTTGGGGCAGTGGATGTTCTGAAAATCTATGTATTGATTGGGTCAGAAAAGTAAGATGACGTATAGTGAGGGAATGTGGGTATAGATTCAAAGGCACTTAAAAACACTCAGGAATCCAAGTAAAGGGGAAAGTTGTGATTTGGGTTCCTGTTGTCAGGGAAAAAGCCATGTGTAAAGTCCATAGATTTTTCGCCGGAAGTTGGTGGGGGAATTTAAAGAGAGTTCTAGTTGAAGCATACACAGCTTTTTGGGTGGATGTGTTACATCGTTTCTTGGTCCCAAAACTTGGGAAGTTATTACTGCTATAAATGTTTATCCATTTCGGAGATAAAGTGATCAGATTGCTGATTTGCTGCATTCTGTAGGAAGGCCTTGTGCTTTGTGCTTTTGGTACAGGTTCAAAAGGATAAAACAAATCCAGAAAGCTAGACTTTGGGATTCCTACTTACAGGGGAAAAAGTATTGTGGGATTCCTACTTACAGGGGACAAAGATTTGTGTGCAGTGCATTAAGGTTTTTAGTATTTTTAAGCCTTCCTATGAGTGAACTTTTTGAGTTGTATGTTGCACATAGCTTGTAAGCGGTGATTAGGAGAGTAGTACTTTGTCTCTTGATCCCAAGATTTAAGGAAAACATTTTTCTTTTAATTATTTAGGATATCTAAAAAATTGTAAATAGTAAGTTATTAATTTAAATAAGAAAGTTGGATTTGATAATTGGATAAGCATGTGAAAATTAAATGAAAGGTTATATGTTCTTAGTTTTATAATTGATGATGGAAGAATGATGATGTTGATGTGATGAGTTGATTTGTCATTGTCAAGAAATTTATGCCACAAATCTAATGGCTATTTCGAGATCTATGTGATATCAAAAAACTCAATGATTTAGATCCAAACACTACAAGGTCAATCTTAAGTAATACAAACTTGATATAATGCATGAAATTGATTTGTGATGCACAAGATTGATGTGTCAAAATGTGCACCTGAAACCTTGTTTGCCTTCATCTCTTTGATACCTGAAATTGTCAAGGTAGTGTCTAAGGACATTATTCGAGAGTTTTCTAATTTGATAAATGAACAAACCATCCTAGGTCAAATCCCTTTGGTGGGTTGGATTAACAATGATGGGCACTATACATAGACATACAAATGGCCTATATGATGGTGATATAGATATAATTCTTTATTGCCCTTAGAAATTGACATGTGCTTTGATGATTTTCACCTTATAATTGCATCCTTTAGTTTTTAGATAAGAAATGGAGGGCACAATGAATGTTTTTAAATACAATTACATAGCAACATATCACACAAGCATGCATTAAGTTAGCTCATAACAACTATTAGAAAGGGGCAAGGAAATTAAACTTTGAGTTGAACATTTAAAATTTGAAGCCATTTTTGCATGCCTCGAGATTGAACCAGATTAATCTTGAGTCACTTCAATGGTAATTTTGAGGTAGGGAGTGAATGAATGGAAGAAAGTGTGGATGAGGATGCAATAATAATGAGTAAATCATATACTAGAGTAGATGTGGGTAGGGATTGAGGCATGATCCAAACCAAGCACAAGAGTATGCCACTTATCTCGATATGCTTTAATGAATTTAATATATTCCATATTTTTACCTTGTAATTACATCCCTTATTTTTTGGATAAAAAATAGAGTGCACAGTGAGTGGTTAAATACAATAACATAGCAACATATCACACAAGCATGTATTGTTAGAGTAATCATGCATTAGCTAATAATTAATTAATCTTTAATTGATCATTAGTCTAATTTATTCTCATGCAGTTAAGCTAAACTTAGGAGTTATTTACTATGTTAACTAGAGAGCTATTATTAGATTATTTTGTCTCATTGCATGAGATGTTGACACTTGTCATGATCTGATCCCTTTACCATTTAGGGTTGCTCCTATATAGCACTCAACCCTCTTGAGCTTTCACTTCTTCTCTCAAACTTTCAACCTTTGAGGACTCTTGTTTTCCTTGAAGATTCTTAAGGTTCATTTTGTAGCTTTTTCTTGTTGAAGAATATTACATATATTGTTTGTGTTGGAAGAATGAAGAAGAATGGCCTACTATACAATTTTGTGTTGACATTGATGTCACCATGTTATATGGGTTGTGACTACAAGGCTAAGTCATTATTTGATCTGGTATTTTGGTCTGGTATATGAACCGGTATATAGTTTACATCCTCTGGTATTTTGGTGTGCAATCCTCTACGGTTGATAGTTGTTTGCAGTTTTGGGAATTAGTTTATGGATATCGAAAAAATGTATGTTCAAAATCTCTCATGCTCAAATGCTCATATGGCGTATCAGTATTATTCTATTGATTGCATTTTTTCCATTTAGCCTATCTCTGGCCGACCTCATGGATAATCGGTGGTATAGTGAATTAATTTTGTTTTGCGGATATATGTGCGACCTATCTTAGGTCCATGTCGACATGATGTAGCGTGCCAAGCATTTGAATTGTCTTTGGAAGATTTTGTGAATGCTTGAAGCCGATAGTTGATATTTTCGATGAATAAGGGTTGCATCTAATTAGGCCGACCTAATTGATGCTTATGAATATGTCAAATATATATGTCGAACAATTTCAAAGATTGTAAAAAGAATGGAAGAGAGCGAGGAATGACATTGATGTGAATGTGAAGAAGTGTGAAAATGATGAAGTGTGTTAAGTCAATCTATTGAGCATCATTGGAACTATATCAACACTTGTTAGATGCACTCTCATCAGTTCATTTCGACTGTGAAGCCAATCTTGTTTTGTAATCCTTTTGTAGGCAGTGAGCCTCCTTGTAAGCAGTGAGCTTTTGTATCCAGATAGTGAGTCCTATTTTGGGAAGTGAGCCTTATATATTTGGTTTTTTCTATTACTTTATATTGTGAGTTCACCCTCACCGTGGTTTTTTCCTTATTGGGTTTTCCACGTAAAATTTGGTGTTCATTTTGTCAATTCTGCTTTCTGTTATCTACATTTCATGTTCATACTTAATAATAGAATAGTGAGGTTGTGCAGTTGATAAGTATTTGAAGTTTTGTATTTGAATTTGGTGACAATTGATTCGCCCCCTTTCTTAGTTGTCTTGCACCTTTTAACAGTTTGCAGATCTCTTGCGTGGAAGGTGTCTTTGTTCATTGTTTGATCTTATGGCTCGTGTTTTTCACTATTCTAACATGGTATCCGAGCATGGATTCAATGAACCCCTTCTTAATTTATGAGGTTTCTTTTCTTCAACAAGGGTTACAGGGCATCAAATTTG
This sequence comes from Sequoia sempervirens, assembly GCA_007258455.2. Taxonomy (NCBI): domain Eukaryota; kingdom Viridiplantae; phylum Streptophyta; class Pinopsida; order Cupressales; family Cupressaceae; genus Sequoia; species Sequoia sempervirens. The sequence continues at coordinate 8,473,151 of VDFB02338372.1, read as the reverse complement.
AATTCTTCATTGCTTTTTTTTGTAATTTTTGGAGGTGGCCATTTTTTTAATTGCATTTTGGCATGAAAAAAACCCCACCGTTGGATTTAGAGCTATCAAGAAAGACATATTTACCTTTTGTTTGGCCTGATTTGGACTCCTAAGGTCAGATTTGCAAGGGTTTGAAGTAGTTGCTTTTTATTCAGATTTGGAGGGTAGCTGCAATTTTGAAGCATTTTGGTGCGAAACATACCTTGCCATTGGATTCAGGAGGTTGATTCAACAAATTTTTACTATAAATTTGTCTATATTGCTTGTAAGGAGTTTCTGAGGTAAATTTTATTTGCACAAGGGCCTGCATGACCCTTGCATGGACTCCTGTGCAAGAAAATTTTAAAAAATGTGTAGGTATTTTTTTGGTTATTTTTCCTTTTGTTTTTTTTTTAAATCTGAAAAGAATTTTTTTTTTTAAAAGTAGGTTTGACTTTTTTTGCAAGGTGCTTTAATTAAAAGGGTGCTCACAGTACCTATTATAGTAGGCATGCAAACCCTATGGCCAGCGGCTTAAGCCAACTCATGAATTCTAATGCCATCCACCCTCTTTCTTGGTGGCTTTCAAATTTGCTCGACTTTTTCACTTTTTCGACAATTGGTTTTTTTTGCATTTCCCAACAACCGTCTAGAATTTTTTGACAAGTTTTTCCGACTAAGCATGAGGAATATTCTGACATCTTATTTTTGGGGGTTGGATTTTTTTTGGCGACCAAGGAATATTCTTTGAATACTTTGAGCTGACATTAGCATGACGTCAACGGTATGACCTGCCAATACGGCCCCAAGAACCCTCTTTGTGCCCTAAAAGAGGTTTTTTTCTTTTGGCCATAGCTTTTGCATATGATATTGAAATTGGGCAAACAAGATATCGTTAGAAAGTTGGTTCCACCAACTTCCTAGTGGTGTGGGTCTCATCACTATTTTTTTCTACTAGTGCATTTTATAGATTATTGTAGTCAAAGGTATTGTTTTCAGTCTCGAGCTCATAACTTTTGACTTGTTTTTCTATTTTTCACAATTCTAGCGGTGTTGGGATAGTATTTCAGAGCTCTTCAAAGCCATCCATGTATTTTTTTAGATTTATTTTAGGTACATTTTATTTAGTTTTTTGTGTTTTCACACACTAGTGAATTACTTGGATGTCTTAGCTCTTGAAAACTTTTTGTTTGTGGGATGAATCATTTTTGGCTATTATATATGTTGAACAAGGTAACTGAGGGGGGGGGGTGAATCAGATGTAGCAACTTTAACCTTTAAAACTCTCAACAAGAGTTAGATCTACAAGCATTCACAACATTTTTACTCTGCTAATGTGTTTAATTATTAAATGCAGAAACATAAATTGAAAGTAGTAAAACCATGCACATAAGAACACCATATTTACGTGGAAAACCTAATGAGGGAAAAACCACAATGAGGATTAGATCACAATATAAAGAATTCCAAAACCGAATACAAAGGCTCACTGCCAAAGAGGCTCATTTCCATAATAGGACACACTGTCCAATGAGGGCTCACTGCCACAAAATTACAAGGAAGATAGAAGATAATTTTTATAGAGAGAAAACTATCTCAATGCAACAGGAAGTCCACCATAATTTTCTCACACTCTTATAGACATGCTTGAAAGATAGAGTACACCTTCAAATCAATGCCTTCGGGAACTCAACACTTTGAATTTTGCACTGATCTACTGAAACTCGCATCACACACACTTGTCTCACATCTATCTCATCTTTCACAAACATCTCAACTCATACTTATACCATCTTCAACCTTGAAACCCTTCCAAGGTTGGCCATACATGCTTTTTATTTACAAATTCAAGTTAGGTTGATGCCAAAAAATTCCACGGTGGAAGAGAATAAGGGAGACCCATACACATTTTTAATGAGGACCTAAATGAGTTCCAACATGCCTCAACACACTTTCATAAGCTTCACAAGTAGTGTTTAGCACAAGGTCGGCCAACACCCGTGCAAACACATAAAACAATCAAGTACACACATCCTTAACTCAGTCCAATCTCTTCGGACAACAAAATTCACTTAAACACGATATGAGAATGCAATGAACACTTGTAAGTATATCCAAAACCTTCACAACAAATCTCACCTGAAGGATATGATCATTTTATAAATTTGAACTCATTGTAATACATTGTAATTCTGGAACCCAACATGAGCAACACCAAATCTCAATTCCTCTTGAACCAAGCAAGAGAGCAACCTAATTAACTTATTCTTAGAACCACAAGTCCTTAAACTATGATGCAAAAAAATACATAGCACACACATTTCTCCCAGACCATAGCCAAAATACTGAATTCCCTAGTTCACACACTGGTGAAAATATCTCGTAGTGTACAATGATCCAGAAGCCCAAATTTTGGATATAGCAGCTACCGACAACCATGAACAATACCTTAGATCTACACAAGCATAGAATCAACCAAGAAGAAATGTGGAGCACAACTCAGAGCATACAATGAATACCTGCATGACACTGTTTTCTCTATTTGTCAATTTTTTTCAAGAGTACTTGGAGATCAAGTACCAGAGACATCATTTCAGCACATTACTTCACTCTAACACACTTCTAGACATAGAAACATAAGGATAACTCCATGTACTCACAACACTTCTTCAACATCTCAACTATACATGCACAAACTGCAAACCTTCTTTATTACAATTTTCTCAATATCCTCAACATATACAATCAATAACCAACGTCTTCTACACATAATTGACACTAATGACAACACCACCCATTTGACATAAATGACAACACCTTCATAATTTCAACAATCTCCCCCTTTGTCATTGATGGCAACACATGATGTGAAAAACCATCAAAGACAACACAACTCTAAATAAATTTTCCTGAATGAATAAGTTTTTTCACATGATACTTTCTCTCCCCCTTTGACATTAGTGGCAAAGAAAAAATATGTTTTGCATTGTTCTCTCCTTTTTAAATTGAACCAAGATCTATACCAACACTAAATACTCCTCAAGAGTACACCCAATCAATCTACACAATGAAAACACATTACACTACATGCTCCCCCTAAGAGGTAGCCATCAAACATCAGTCTAGAAGGAAGATAGATCCATAGGTCCACTGGATTGATGCATCTCTATATGCATCTAATTCAAGAGAGGAGGGGAAATTGTTGCAAGTATGATGAAGGTGTTGTCATTGATGTCAACTGGTTATCTGGTTCTCAACTAGTTGTTGTTGTCATTGATGTCATGGATAATGGTTTTTGACTATATGTGTCGAGGATATTGAGAAAATTGTAATGAAGAAAGGTCACAGGTGTTCAGTTGTTGCTTTATGTTTTTGTCCAGGATTTACTCCTATGTTCATATTGTTCAGATATGTTGATCATGGGTGTTGGAAGTTAATATATCCAGGATTTGGGCTTCTAGATCGTTGTACAGTGTGAGTTATGTTCACCAGTTGTGAACTGTGCTTTTTTAGGGTATTTGGCTGAGGTCTGGGAGAAATTTAGTTGTTTTGGATTTCTTCTTGTTCAAGACTTATGACTCGTGGTTCTAGAGTTAAGGTGATATGATCGTATTGAAGATAATTTTATTTTTTGGAAGGATTGGATTATGCTAAGGTTGTGTGTGCTTAATTGATTTACGTGTTTAACACTTGTTTGGTCAATCTTCTATTTAACACTACTTTCAAAGCTCATGAAAGTGTGTTGAAGTGTGTGATTGGGTTTCCCTCATTCTAATTCCACCCTAGAATGTTTTGACACCAGCCTAATTTTAATTTATAAATGCAAATGGTGTATGGCTAACTTTGGATATGTTTCAAAGTTGAAGATGGTATAAATACAAGATGAGATATTGGTGAAAGATAAGTGCAAAGAAATAGAGAAAGATAGATGTGAGATAAATGCAAATCAGTGTGTATGTAATGATTGTTGGTGCAAATCAGTGTGAAGTCTAAATGTTGAGTTTCCAAAAGCAATGAGTTGAAGGTGTACTTTATCATTCAAGCATGTTTGCAAGTATTTAAGCAAATTGTGATGGAAATCTCTGTTGCATTGAGATTGTCTTCCCTTTGTAACATATCTCTCCTATCTTCTTTGTATCTGTGTGGTAGTGAGCCCTCTGAGTGGTTAACCCTTGTTTGGATAGCGAGTCTTAATCCAGACAACGAGTCTTGTTTTTGAAGTGAGCCTTCTCTGGTAGTGAACCTTTGTAATCAATTTTGATATTATCTATATTGTGGGATAATCCTCACTATGGTTTTTCCCTTATTGGGTTTTCCACGTAAATATGGTGTTATTGTGTATGTTTGATGTTTTTCAATTTCTACCTTTGTGCTTAATGATTAATCAGATTAGTAGAATAAAGGATTTGTGATTGATTTAATTTTTGATGAAAAGTTTTAAAGGTTAAATTATGTTACAACTGATTCACCCCCCTCTCAATTGTCTTGTTCAATAATTGATATCAAAGCTTGGTTCCTTGGAGAAAAACTTAACCGCTTAAGGAAGGTCTCAGATGGCAAGCAAGATCACTTTTGAATGTCCTAGGTTCGATGGAACAAATTATGCTATCTAAAAAATGCAGATGGAAGGATATCTAGAGTATTGTGGATATGATGTTGAAATAGCTTATAAGACAACTTACACTTCTTCAGCTAATGGTTTGAGTACAATTGATGAAATCAAGGTGCATGAAGAAAACAACAAGGCAAAGTTCATTATGAAAAATAGTCTTTCACATTCTGAGTTGATTAAAGTATAGAATTTGAAGACTCCTAAAGAAGTCTGGGATGCTTTAGAAAAGATGCATGAAGGAGATGAAAAGGTCAAAGAAGCAAAGTTGCAAAATTTAGAGGCATAGTTCGAGGTCCTACATATGTTTGAAGATGAGAACATTAAATCTTATATACTGAGAGTGGATGAGTTGGTAGTTGAAACACGAGGACTTGGTGCTACAGTAGATGAATCTAGGATTGTGAAGAAGATTCTTAGAACTCTTCCTTATGCATACAATGAAAAGGTATCTGCTATTGAAGAATATGTGGACTACAAGACATACTAAAGAATAGTTATTGGGAACTCTAACATATTATGAGATGAGAAAACCAAATTTGAGAAATGGATCCAAATCAGAAACTGCTTTCAAGGCTACAAGAGTTGAAGATTTGGATGAGGAAAACATTGATGAAGTAGAAGCTAACTTTGTGAGAAGGATGAGGAAAGGCTCCAGAAAATATGAAGGTAAGTTACCCTTTAAATGCTTCAATTGTGGAGGAATAGGTCACTATGCTTCAAGATGTTTGGAAAGAGCTAAGAGGAACAAACAAAGATTTGACAAAGAAAAAAAGGCAAAAAGATCAACAAAGCACATTATGTGAATGAGAATGCTAGTATTTCTGATGAAGAATATGATTATGGAGATTTTGATGATAATGAATGCTTGTTCTTGGCTATAAAAGATGAACCTACTTCTGCTAAATCTGAAAGATAGGTGAAGGAATGTCCTCCAGAGAAAGAGAAAGAAGAAGATACTGTAATCTCTGCCCTACATGCTAAAAAAGAAAATAACTATTAGGTTATTGACAATGGTTGTTCATATCACATGACTGGTGATAAGAGTACATTTTTTAAAATATAAAAATATGATGGAGGCTTAGTTATACTTGGAGATGATACCGGTGCAAGATTTGTGGGATAGGTTCAGTAAGTTTTGATGGCAAGCATAATACTGATGATGTCTACTATGTTAAGGGTTTAAGGAATAATCTCTTGCGTGTTGGGCAGATTTGTAGTAAAGAATATAATATTGTATTTGAGGATGAGAGATGTGAAATCAGAAAAGGATCTCGAATAGTGATTGCTGCAGGAAAGAAGTCTGAAGGAAATATATATTAGCTTGAGGGTGTTGATGGACGCTGCTTTATGACTCATATTAATGATATTTGGTCATGGCATCGAAGAATGCCACATTAATTTTGATAACTTGGCAAGGATCAGTGTAGTGCAAGCCGTAAGAGATTTAGCAAGGATTACAAAGCTTGTTAATGCTATTTGTAGGAATTGTTAGTTTGGAAAGCAAGTAAGAAACAACTTCAGATCAAAGGAACAATCTACTATCAAACTACTAGGTTTGATTCATACAAATATGTGTGGTCCTACAAGAGTGAGAAGTCTACAAGGTGAAAGGTACTTTATGCTTTTGATTCATGATTACTCTAGGTATACATGGGTTACTTTTCTTAGAGAGAAATCTGATGAATTAGATAGATTCAAGACATTCAAAGCTATGGTAGAGAATGAAGTGAATTTAAGAATAAAATGCTTGAGATCTAACAGAGGTGGTGAATTCACCTCCCATGAGTTTAATATGTTTTGTGAAGTTCATGGAATAAAAAGATAGTTATCTTCTCCTAAAACTCCTTAACAAAATGGAGTTGTTGAAAGAAAGAACAAAACAATTCAAGAAGCTATTAGATCAATGATTACTGAAGTTGATTTACTAGAAGTTTACTGGAGAGAAACTATTCACATTGGTGTCTATGTGTTCAATCAAGTTCAAGCAAGAGCCAACAGTACTAAGAACCCCTATGAGCTATGGTGTGGAAGAATTCCTACTGTTAAGTATTTCAAGGTATTTGGAAGCAAATGCTATATCAGACAAAATGAAGAAAATTTAGTACAAATGTAGAAAGGATAAATGTCAAAGTTGATGGAGTAATAGACAATTCAATTGAAGTTGATGGATATGTATCTGATGAACCTTATTGTGTAAGATTTGAAGAAGTTGTGGAAGAATAGGAGAAGCAGAATGAAGAAGAAGAAGTTTCGGTGGTGTCCCCTAAGACACCTAGATATGTGTAGAAGAATCATTTAGAAAATAAAATTATTGGAGACAAAAGGAAAGGAGTATTGACAAAAAGTAGAGATGCTGCTGCTGGTGAGATAAATCTATGTTTAATTTCTGAGATTGAACCAAAGACTGTAAGTGAAGCATGTAAAGAAGAGTATTGGATGAAAGCTATGAAAGAGGAACTTATGTAGATTGAGAAGAATCAAACTTGGGAATTGGTCCCTATACAATCAAATAAAAATATAATTGGATCAAAATGGGTATTTAGAAACAAGTTGAATAAGAATGAAGAAGTAGTTAGAAACAAAGCAAGGTTTATGTGTAAGAGTTACTCACAAGTAGAAAGTATAGATTTTCAGAAGAATTTTGCTTCGGTGGCAAGAATGGAAGCTATTAGAATATTTTTAGCATTTGTTGGTCATAAAGATTTCAAGGTCTATCAAATGGATGTTAAGTCTGCATTCTTGAATGGTGAGTTAGAAGAAGAGGTCTACATGGAACAACCAGAAGGATTCCAGTTGTCAAATCAACTAGATATGGTTTGCAGATTGAAAAAGGATTTATATGGATCGAAGCAAGCCCCTGGAGCTTGGTATGCAATGTTAGACAAATATTTGATTCAACAAGGTTTCAAAAAAGGTATGACAGATAGTAATTTGTATTTTAAAATTGAAAATGATAAAATCTTGATAATGGTTGTATATGTTGACATTATCTTTGGTGGAAATGAAACAATGTGCAAGCTATTTGTTGAAGAGATGCAAAAATAATTTGAGATGTCTATGTTTGGTGAGATGAATTTCTTTCTTGGGTTGCAAATTAATCAAACAAAGAAAGGGATCTTTATTTCACAGTCAAAGTATGTAAGAGAAATGTTGAAGAGGTTTGGGATGGATGGTTCCAAACCGATATGCACTCGTATGGTGACTGGTTGCAAATTGAGTAAAGATAATTCACCTTAGGCCGATTAGAGCATGCACAAATATATGATTGGGGGTTTGTGGTATTTGACTACTACTAGATCAGATATCATGCACGCAGTTTGTCTTGTGGCTAGATTTCAAGAAGACCCTAAAGAAACACATATTGCTACTATTAAGAGGATATTAGATATTTGAATGGCACTCTGGATTATGGGTTATGGTATCCTAAGGATACTAATTTTACACTAAGTGCTTACACATGTAGATTGGGTTGGTTGTTTAGATGACAAAAAAAAGTACAAGTGGTGGTGCATTCTTTCTTGGTTGCAGATTGGTGGCTCAGTTTAGTAAAAAGTAAGATTCAATTTATTTATCTACTATTGAAGCTGAGTATATTGTTGTTGCATCTTGTTGTATACAATTTTTGTGGATGAAACAAACATTGAAAGATATCTGAGTAATGTATGATGATCCTATTTCTATCTTTTGTGATAATATAAGTGCAATTAACATTTCAAAGAATTCAGTGATGCACTCAAGGATAAAGCATATATCTATCAAGTATCACTTTCTAAGAGAAAAAATTGTCGATAATGAAGTTGTAAGCACTTAAATATGCAAAATAGCTTAAACTATCAACAAACATTAGCATGGGTTAGTTTAAACTAAGTTTCTCCTATCAAATACTCCAACATGCTACATAATGCAAACAAAACACCAAAATATCAAATTGAGTAATTGAGAGCATACAAAAAGCATGGTGCATACCTATACCATAGTGGATTGGTGCTACTTTGATATGGAAAGTAGCCCTTTCCCAACCCTTGATAAGCTCTTGGATGATGGATGTGCTTGAAGATGTGATGAGATGCGATGAAATGCAAATGATGATTGCCTATAATGCAAATTTATAAATTTGTCTCCACTTGTGTCCCCAAATACAATAGAGAAGGCCTCTATTTATAAGGAAGAAGGATGGAAGAATGAGAAATAGAGAGAATGTGGGACTAAGGATCAATCAATAACAAGATGCCACTTGTCAACATGTGAATGGAGAGAAGTAGAGCACATTTTGATGAATGTGCACATAAATGCTATTAGGTGGATATTTGAATTTGAAGAAGTGACATGTTGGAGGGAGATGTGGAAGAGGAGTTAATGCCACTTGGCTCAAGAAAAAAGACTTGTAAGAGTCATAAATGCCAAGTTGGAGGATAAGACATTTGGGAGAGAGATTTCAAACTTGGGAGAATATTCCCACTTGATATCCCTTTGAATCAAAATAGAAGAAATAATAAATTAAATAAATTGATTTATTGTGCAAGTTGTAAAATCTAGAGGATTTGAGTGATTAAGATTAGCATTAATCAGGATTTGATTGATTTTAAAGGGAGATTAGCTAATTTGACAATTTAATTTAGACTTTTGGATTAATTTAAATCAAAATGAGAGAAAAATGATTATTAGATTTAATTAAATAGACTTGGATTTATTTAATTAAAGAGGATGGTGTTAGTTTTAAATCAAATAAAGATAAACTTATTTAATTTAAATGATATGACTTTAGAACTTGATTAAATAAAATGAATTATTTAATCAAAAGAGGGACTTTAGAAGCTAATTAAATAAAATTGATTTATTTAATTACAAAGATGACCTTAGAAGCTTAATTAAATAAAATTGATTTATTTAATTAAAGAGAAGAAAATGATGATTTAATCAAACAAAATGATTTATTTAATTAAAAGACGAAATATGATGAATTTAATCAAATAAGGGTTATTCGATTAAATTGCTAGCAAAGGAGTGATTTAGGACAAACTGGTGTTAGTGAATCAAGATCAGGTGTATAAAATCAATTGGTATATTTTACGTGTCTACATTTTGCCCCTCTTTGAAGCAATGTAACTACTACGTTGGTTCAAAGAATAACTTTGTTGAGATCAAAAGTCAATTTTTTTTTTGTTTTTTTTGGATGCCCTAGTGGAAAGAAGTATACTGGTACACTACCCCCTTGAGAGATCGAGTGAAAATTTTGATTTGAGGGTTGATCTCGTGACAAAGAGGTTCAAGATGGACATATGGATGGTTATGATGATGATGCAAATGAAATGGTTTATGAGATGCTTAGAATAACCAATCTATATTATGATGATGAAATGCAAAGCACGTGAGATGATTAACGTTTCCTATATGATATGATATGTAGTATGCTGACGGTTTTTGGATGCAGGATGGATGCATTAGTGATAATGGTTAAATGGTACCATGTTAGCATGTGGAGAGAAGAAAGAATAAATGAGATGACGACAAGAGAATCCAACAAGTCCATGATCTACGAGACTTTATTAGAAATGATGATGATGATGATTTGCTTATCAGGAAATGGGATTTTAAAAGGGCTATTTACCTTATGTTTGATATCACACATAGGCACGATGCATCAAGGTATAAAGAACCAAGATGGTGTTGCACCTAGTGTGATGAACTTTGACTCGACAATCAGATAGGAGTATTCCTGTTCACACCTGACATACAAAGCCTCATTCAAAATGCAGTTTAGAAATTCCAAACATTTCAGACCAAAATATAGAAAGGAAAGCCTTCCTATGTGGTCAAAAAGACACCTAAAACACCCTCCCTACACCCAAACAAAGCACACATGACCAAAGTTATATTACAAAAACATCCAACAAGCACAACAGATAAAAAGATAATGATCGTTTCCCCATTCCTTTCTCTCTAAATCCCTTTGTTTAGACATCATCGAGAGGTCATTGAAATTAATGCAAATAAGATAAGTAAAAAAGACAAAGATCAAGTAAACAAACAAGCTAATGTTCTTCATACCTCTAGCCAATACTAAACTACGATGATGCCTGATGTTGATGTCCATTGTAGGAAGGATGCATCCTAGGACATGATGTTATCAAATGATTTTTGGGATTCACTAGATGATGAGCTATTGATACGAAGAGTTGACCAACTTGTTTACTTACTGACCTAGACTTAAGACCCTAACGTTTGAGTTTTCACTTATAACCTGCTAGACTTGTTTCCGACTGTTTCACCAAAGGTTGAGGGTGACAATGATTTATTATGAGCGGATGTTTATTACAGGTGATAGTGAGATGGGACAGGTGGATTTTTTCAAATATTTGGATGTTTTTGATGTTTTGAAATGTTTTGAGGCTGTTTTTGGTATTTTCAAAATGTTTTACAAATGTTTTAAATTTTCAAATTTTCCAAATATTTTTGTGTTTTCTGAGATTTATGAATGTTTTTGGATTTTGTGTCTTGGGGGTTGATCAAAGATTAGCCTTGCCTATGTTTAAGGTCAGAGATAATGTAGTTTATATAGCATGTTTTTGTCTTTCTTCGATTTTTTTGACTTGTTTTTGGAATTTTTGATATGTTTTGGATGTTTTTGGATTTTCTTGGTTTTTTGAATATTTTTGAATTTTTGCATGATTTTGACAATTTGGATATGGATATGTGTGATGATATCAGTGCTTTGTTTTGGGATTTTGTTGAAAACCAAGCTAGGGTTGATTGATCATATTGATGGATTGATGATGATAACATTGTTGAGGATACACAACAATGCAAGGATAGTGTTAAGCAACACAATGATTATGATGGATATCCCAAGATGATGAGGGATTGATTGGATTCGATTGATCATGATTTTGAAACTTGATTTTGGAACAAAATTGTTTTGAATGATTTGATGTGACATTGAAGTGCAAATTAGATGCAACTGGTATTGATTGTCTGGATTAATGTTCGATGAAAGATAAATCTTGATAATGAACATCTTCTTGTCAAAATATGCCATGGGATAGTGATTTAGATTTTGGCTCATAACTGCTTGACCAATTTGATTTCACATTTTGTCAATGTTCAGATCGCCACATAAGTTGGAAGATATAGATCAAGATTTATTCCCAAAGCAAGATGCAAATACCTGCCCCTAGTGTCTAGCAATGTATGGAATTCCATGGGTGGATTCTTGGGTAGGTGTAGGGCTGGATGAATATGGATTATCTTGTGATAAGATAAGGTGCTCAAACAAAGGATGCTCATTGGATAATGCTTCATGGCTCAGATAATGTTGGGTATGATAGGATCAATGAAAATGACTCATGTCAATATGTCTACCATAAGCAAGTGTAAAGTGTGCACCAAAATTTCATCAAGATCAAGATAATTTAGAAGATCGATGGAGATGGATGAAAATGGATTGGATAAATGGTTCATGGATAAATAGATTTATTATGGATGAGATGGATGGAATGTTGGATTTATTACGGATGAGATGAGATGCTTTCACCTGAATTAGTGCATGCAGATGCTCAATTCTACACATGACACTTGTTTTCCAGGTTTTCATCATGGTACATGTCCAAAGTGCCACCTTAGTGGTTTTCACTGAAGGACAATTGTTTTCTTTACTGTTTTCAATCCTTTTTTTGATTTTTTTGATTTTTTTTAGATTTTTCTGAAAGATTTTAAGCTCATGCTGAACCACTTTGTGGTGTCGTTGTAGATGCTTCTGTCATGATGTGCCATTGATAGCCTGCTTAAAGAATTTTCTTTGCTAAGATACGTGCACTTGAATGCAACTTTTGAGATTCTTGATCTACTTTATTGATACCCAAGTTAACTCTGTCTTTGTGCGCACATCACGATAGAGTGCCTTCTGAATCTTTATGATAAAGGGTGGCTACCAATACATGGTCAATGTGAGAATTGGATATCACGCGTGGAGGCGTGGATGGAGTGTGTTTAGGAATAAAAGATGGATTGGTTGATAGTTTGGAACCTTTGACTCTCCAAACTTGGGAAGATGAGCAATGATGGGTGGATATAGAAGTGTGCGTGGAATTAAGACCAACTGCTTGATATACTTTGTACGTTGCTTGAGAAGCCTACTTTTGCCTCTGTGGACATCTTTTATGGATACTTTTCCCTTCTTTTTTCCCCATAGTTTCTTTGACTGATGGAGTTTGATAGGGATAATCTTTCTTTGTATTCTTCGACATCCATGTGTATTTGATTTGTCCATTATGGTCCTCAGCTTCTTTTGCTTTGATAATGTTCTTTTTTCTTTGATTCAAATATTTCTTTTGATGTTGGTCCCAATTTTTGGATGGGGTGATGGGTGGATGAAGATTCATGACGTGGCTGGTTGTTGTATTGGCATCAGTTTCATCATAAGGATTCTTCGTTCTCCTTATGTTGATACTTGCACTAGATAAAGCTGCCCCTAGTATTATAGAGCTATCACTGATATGCTTAGATCCCTTATTTTTTGAATAACCAAGACCTTGATGCTTAGGATTGCCAATAGTCTGCACTGGTTCTAGGATACCCTGTTCATGTATACCTAATCCTTTGCCTTGATAATTCATCTGTTGAAACACTTTATTTGCAATAGGATATGATTTACATTGGACACAAGGTGCTAATACTTCTCTACTCTATCGTGGATCTTCAAAGGTGATAGCTTCTTCATTGATAAGATAGCTTTCCCTAAAAAAAGTAAGTGATCATAGTTTATAAGTCATAGGACCTTCCATAAGTGGGATAACTTCCTAATTCATATCTTTGGCTTGATCTTGTGGAATATCATATTTTAATGCTTCTTCAAGAGGTGTTGATGATTCACTGTCCACATAGAATTCATCCTCATGATTCATTTTTGATATGCCTTCATAGGATGTTTCTAATTCACAACTTCTGTAGAAGCCTTCTTCATGACCCATTTCTATCTCTAGATTTTTCTATATCTTGATTTTGTGTATAAATGTTAAGAGTAGGAGACTCTTGTTCCTTGCTAATGATATCAAGAGTATGAAACTCTTGTTTTGAATGAAGATCATCTACATGTCCATCCAAAGAAAGCATCTCATAGGTAGACGAAGGAGTATGTGCTATATGGATATGATCATTTGCGATATCTTGTATAGATAGGAGAGTGTCCATTAGATCATTGTAGTATCTTAGAGATACAAATTCTTTATCTTGATTAATTTTGGAATTGCTTTTGACATGCTTTGGATCACGTTCTTGACATGGGTTAGTTTCAAAAGATGGATTGCTTATAAAGGGTTCTTGGATATCTTCATTAGGCATGGGAAGCGGCTCAATATCCTCTTGATCTTTGAGTGGACTTGGATCAAATGTTGAGTTGAATATTCCTTCAATATCTACAACCATGAGGTCGAAGGATGTCAATATGTCTTGGAAAGGGCCATTGCTAGACTTTGGTGAAAGATGTTGATCATGCTTTGGGGTAAAATCTTGAGATATATCTTCTAACTCATTAGGTGATGTAGAGACATTTTCAACATGATCATTGGTTGATGGATCATGGATTATGTCAATATGATCAAATAATTCTAACACTCCTTAAAATAGATCATTATCGAATATTGTTGAGGGATTTTGATCATGACGAAAAAGTGACTCTTGATGTATGTTGAATTGATCATCAGATGAGGTGGAAAAATCTTCAAGGTGCTCATTGATGGTTAGATCTTGATCATTGTTTCCAACAATTTTGGTGGAGATAATGTTTTCAACCATAGGATCAAATGATGTTAACATTTCTTGAATTTGATCATTGTTGGGTATTGTTGGTGGATTTTGATCATGATTGAAAAGTGATTCTTGGTATATGTTGATTTGATCGTTGGATGAGGTAGAAACATCTTCAAGGTGCTCATTGATGGATAGTTGTGATTGATTTTGGAGATGTAATGATCAATCTTCGAGATGGGGTGATTGGGTTTGTTGTTGATGTTGTTGATCTTGATATCCAACCTTTCGACATTGGAGATATTGTTCTTGATGTGGTTGTGGACACAACTCAATGCTTTGATGACATTTTTCAACCAATGGAAGAGTGCATTAATTTTGGCGTGGAGATGTCTCTTGGCTCAATATGTCAATTATTTTGGCAAGTGAAGCGATTTGATCTAGCAAATTTTGATCTTGCTCTTGATGTAGTTGATTTAGTTTTTTTTCAAGCAGATTTGGAATGTATACTTGTGGTGTTTGTATGGGATCATAGAAAAATTGATTTTGGACAATGTTTTGATTTGGGGTGATGTTCATATTTGGCATTATAGGTTGAAATTGAACATTGTTGTGGTTGGGAATCACATTGCCTCGATTTAGTTAACTTTGATTTTGCATGGTGTTACCTTGACTTGGATCAATACATGGAGTCATTAACATATTTTTTGGACTTTGGACAACATTTGTATGATTCACAAACATATATATATCCCAAAGTTTACCAAGTATGGATTCAAAATGTTCATGTTTGGTAAATTTGTACTTGGTATATTCACATTTGACATATATGGATTCGGTGGGATAACGTTCTTTTGTTGAAGACTCATGCATTGATTGTTTGGTTGATAGATTTGTAGGTTTGGATTTTGATTTAAATCTACCATAGGGAAAGGTGTTCCAAACTTTAGATTGGGCATACTCACATTTGTTGTAGGAGATAATGATCCCATGTATGGATTGTATAAATGTGAGTTTTGATAGCTAATTGGCATTGTAAGGATTTGATAGTTTGGTTGGTTTAGACCGCTTATGATGTATGAATCAGGTTTATATCCCATGTTCCTCCTGTGTTGAGGTCTAGTTTGGACCGTAAAATAAGGATCAATTTTCAGGAATGTGGGAGGTGAATCTCTAACTCCTTAGATTGATCTAAACTTTAGGCACAAAAAAGAAAATCTAGGATGATAAGGATCAAAGGGTGATGATGAGGTAAATGAAAGATGAATGATGTGAATGATTGAACTCTTAAGAAAACTTGAAGGGGATACTAGACTTTAGGACTTTTTGATTTGTGATTTTTGAATTTGATTTGGTTTGATTTGATTTTGGATTGGGATTTGGATAATGAACAAATAAACCCCAAGATGTTGGATGTTATCTATGGGATAAACTTGCCATAAGATGATAATTTGACTAAGTGTATGGAGAAGGATGCATCTACACACACCTAGCCAAACATGATGAATTTGATGTTGATTTGAAGGATTTTACCCAAAGTCTAGTATGAATGATTTTTCCAATGGTTCAAAAGTTGTTTGTGAGATGGGTTTTGATTGATGTTTTGAGGATGGATGAAATGTTTTATTTTGATCCTAAATGAACCTAAGAAGGACTTGTTTACTAGACCAAGATATTGAAGAACATGCTTTTCTCTAAGAGTAGTTCAAACCAAAAGACCAATGTTTGCATGGAAAACCATAAGACAAAAGATAACAAGCACTCGTGTGGGGTTCAATTGATTTAATCTTGGTTAATGAATTGCTTTTACCACAAACACTCTCTTTCTTAGCTTTTCAAACTATATGTCTAATGTCCCAATTTCTTTTCATCCCACAAGGTCCATTATGTGGAAATCAAGAAGATCAAGGCAATAGTTCCCTAATGTTGACTTTAGTAAGAGCAAATTGAGATGTAAATCCAAATACTCAGAAGCCTCTAAGGATAGAATCCTTAGGGAAAGCAATAGAACTTAGACTTTTGAAAAATATTTGCTCCTCCTAAAGGGTTTGAAATTTGATGATCATGTTGAATGTTTGTTTTCCAATGTTTGAGATCCAAACAAAGTGTTTTAAATACAAAATGATGCACAACCCTAGGATATAATGAGATAATATTTGTTGAGTTCCCACTTGGATAAATCTAGTTGCGTCTACTCTTAGCAGATGATTAGAAGCTTGATCACATTGGCTTCCCTCCACAACAAACACTTCTCGGGTTAGCCAAGCTTTAGTACCCATGAAAATCCCATGTCATACTTCTCATCTCTACTAATAACCACAACATTGTGGGACAACTTTAGAATGATCATTCTTGCACCAAAAAATAGATAAGGATTTGGGCTTCTAAACAAGAGGTTCCAGTATAGGCATTTCGTTCGTGGGGGATCATCCATACAACAAGAGACCATTATTTCCCTTCTTGTCAGAACAATCCTCGTGATACTTGAACTTTTCTCAAGTACCCACACTTATATACTGAGTGGAAGTTGCTTGGCTTTAGTGTGTTCCCAGTTGGGTTGTTCCTTGCGGTGATTACTTTTTCCCACTAGGAAGGCCCTCTAAGGGTAAGCAAAAGCAAGCAAGCACATCTGTAGTTTGATCAATATTTGTTTAGAAACAAAGAGAGAACACACGCGATATACTCCACTCACACTAGCAAGATTTTGTTCAATTTTAAGAATCCAAATTGAAGTGTGGAGGCAATCTTTTGACAATTTAATATCACAAAAAGACTTCTGATTTTCAAGATCGTCGTGAAGCGCGAGAGAAGTGCATACGCCTTTTTAAATGATATTACTTTGTGAAAAAAAATACAAAACACCAAATGCACATGTTCATTTTAAATTCCAAAAGTAAAATTGAGTTCTTTTTAAAACACCAAAACGAAGTGTGAAGTTTGTTTGTCAAATTTTTAGAACCCAAATTGAAATTTAGTAAGTGTCTAATGTTCTCTTTAACCCTTTGTAACAAAAATAAATCTTTCGTAATGTTCTTTTTAGGGCCCAAAAAAGAAGTGAGTTGGCCTAAAACAAAAAACGAAAGCAGAAAATGGAAGCTCTAAGCATTTAAAAATGCTTTGTCAATTTCAAATTCAAATGCTCAATTTTCTTCAACTCCAATCTGCTTGTGTTCTTTGATTCCAATGTGAGCAGAACCATCATTGTTTCCCAATGTCAACCTAACCTACAAACATTACAAAGTAAAATCTTAGAGATGAGAATCGAGAATCTTTAAAAATAACACCACAGTGTTTTAATCATATAATCACAAAATTGGCTCTCCTTTTATAAATGAAAGTAAAAAAGTACTAATTCTATTTTTCAACCAATGTATTTGTATCACAATCCCAACTGAACATGTTGTCTCCACTGCAAGTTGTCTACTACATTCACCTATCATAATTGCAACTTGTAATGGAGGAATAGTTTAACATTTAAAGAACAAATGTGTTTGAAATGCAATCAATTGGTCAACCACATTAAAAAAAAAAGGTAATGATTGTAAGCATTAAAGACTTTAGATTCATATCTAGAGAATTTTAATATGGACCGCGTATTGGAGGTAGATTAAATAGACAACACAACCATACAAATTGTAGTTAGATTAAATGCAAGTAGAAGTCAAAATAATAGCAAAATTTCAATCAGACCAAATGTAAGCTCTGTGGAATGAATCTGCACCCGACACATTTGGAAACTTGTGCCATTCTAGATAAATTCTAAATAGAATTCCCACCCATAGCAAGGCTAAAATATTCAAATCCACTCTTCACATCAATATATGCAAGACTAAACACAAGGATAAGAGTTTTGAAATAGGCGAGTGGATTTAAGTTGCATAGTTCAGAAATATCATCCAAACCCAATTCAGAAATATTCCCCAAACCTAATTCAAAAATATCATTCAAGATTTCACGAAAGGAGAGACCAAAGATTTTTATCAGATATTAAAAAAATATTTCTTAAGTGCAACAATCAATCAAACAAAATGCTCACATTTGAAATGAAATCTCAAGAACATACAGACAGATTCGAGAAGGAAAGTAAAAGAAAAAGCACCATCATGAGCAAAGTAAGATAGATTTTGCAAGAAATGAGAACTTAGTGAATTTAGGTGGCAACATTATAGGCAGTATTATGATGGTGAAGGTTTGCCCTGTTTGTAGGACATTCTCGTCCACATCAAACACAACTCCAAATGCCCGCATAGATTATTGTCTTAATGTTGAACCAAATGCTGAGAAAAATGATGTTTCAATGATCTAATAAAACAACGATTAAGATGTTTCAGAGATCTAATGAATTCTCCACCAAGATTTGTAAGTAGAGGGTCCACCACAATTAAATAAAGAGTGTTTAATGCATTTCATAGTAAGCATATTAATGATGTTGAACCAGATTTTAATAAGAAAAAATCATGCACCCATTCCAATGGCCCTCTTCTTACCTCATGCGATTAGCAAAGTACAATGTAAATTAGACATCACTGGAGTGATATTTGAGAATGAGATTTGTAATGAAAATTTAATGTCTAATAGCATGAGCATAAGTAAATAATCAAAGTTTTCAAAGAAAACCCCCTCCTTCATATCCCAAAAGACATCAAGTACTAAAACTCTGCCAATCCCTCCTTGTCATTGAAGTTGTTGCCAGTCTCTCTTTGTCACATTAAAAGTGAAATCAACAGACAAAGAAAGTTGCAATATTTAAGGCGTGCCAACTCAATGCGCTCCGGAATGTCAGAATCATTTTGAATGCTTAAAGGAAATGAATATATTATTACCTTCAACACGCAAGCAACTAGAATGTCAGTATATAAATATATAAACAACAATACAGATCAAACATCGATTAAATCTAAGCACTAGAGCAAAATTTGGCGCATCACTGGAGATCAATAAAAGAAGCCTGCATGGATATTTGAAGATTATCACCCATTATTGAATGATCTTGCATTAATTAACTGTGATGAATCTCAAGAATCAAATCAAAGGGCACATAAGCCAAAAGAATGAAGACCCAATGAACAAAGAGTTGGTGGTTAGGAAACTATGCAAAGGCCACGAACCATGTGTCGGTCAAACTAAAATTTTAAAAGTTGAAATAGCTGCAGATACAAAGAAAAATTAGTCATAGAGGTTATTGTGTTAAGCCCTTGATACATTTTCAATTTGGAAAACTAAGATACCCCAACACATTTATCGGTATACCAGCGCAATGTTTATCGTATGACATATGTGCAACAAATAGAAGAGGTGCATTGTTTAAATGAGGTAGCATAGAGATTTAAAGTGTTGACTATGAGAGTATACTAGCATAGCCCTCATAATATCATATCGACTTCATTTTTTTGATCATTACTTTTACTGTCTGAAATAATGTAATTTAGGCATGTAGAAGTGAGTTGGTGATGATAAGAAGTGATATTTATGGGTAAAAGAAAACAACGAGAGAGGTGGAGGTGCTTCAAACACAACAAAAATTGAAGAGGTGGAGGTGCTTTGACCACAACCATGGAAAAGTCAAATGGGATTCTATAAGATCTGAGATCATAAATGCATGAAATAGTGAAGAAGAACACGATGGGATAGAGAGGAACATGATGAATGATGCCCTCAAACAAATGCTAAAAGCTAGTTTTGATTTTCAACAACATGATGAATGAAGGAAACATTATTCGAATTGCAATAGGAAAATACAATAGCGTCGTCAAACAAATTTACACTATCTGATAGTGTTATGGAAGTTTTTTTGTTTGTGGAGAGTATCCTGACAAATCTCCTAACCATTAAAGCAAACAAACAAAGTCATTGTCATCGAGACTAGAAGCCAACAAGTAAAAACAACAACGACAAGCATGTTATATTGGATGTTGTGGTTGTGTTGCGATATATGGTTGTCATTGATGTCAACACTATTAGCATTAACTCAGTAGAAGTTGTATATGTCGAGGATATTGAGAAAATTGTAATGGAATGAGTTGCAGGTCATCAGTGGTGAAGTGAAGTTTAGTATGTCGGTAAGTTTTGTACGTTGATGATCAAAGGTTGTGGACTAAAGGGTTTGTTCTTGAGTGTATCTAGTTTATCCATGTCAAGTTTCAGAGATCTGCGTGAAGATTTGATTGAGTTATGAAGATTTATATTCTGACAATTTTTTTGTTGCTTTAGTTGGTGTTATTGATTGAAGATGATGCAATTTCAATTAGTTTAGTTGTTGTGGATGCTTCTCTGGTGATTCGTGATGTTTGTGGATGTTTCTAGATCATGCTCTATCTTTGTTGCATGTTCGCATTAATCGTTGTGCTCGTGTTGGTGATTTTCTCTTGCATGTTCATGTTTTTCTTCTTCTTGGCTGACATGGTGTTTGTAGCATGTTGTGGATTTTCGAGGAGTAATTAATTTAAGTGTTTTTGTGTTGGAGATGTTGATTTAGGTCTTCACTAAGTTGCGGCCGACCTTGGTTGATTCACATTAATAATCTTTAGTGTTTTGGGTCGATAGTTTATATTCATTTTATTATTTTGTTGAAGTCGACATGTGGGGATGAAATTTCTTGTTGCAGATATATATAAGCGATTGTTTATTTGAATTAAAGTATGCCAGTGGATGTTGAGTGTGTGTGTATGTACGAATAAAGTCCTAATCATTTGAAGGCATAGTAGAGTGTGGAGAAGAGTGAAGAAATTTTCATGTGCTTAATCAAAACTGTGATCAGGCATTAGCAAATGCTAATTTATCAGTTCAAATCCCTGCAGATGTAATTTGATTCTTTATGTAAGATAGTGTGTCTTCCTTTGGGAAGTTAGCCTTGTTGTAATTGAGCAGTGAGCTCTAGGTAGTACGCCTGAATGCATGTGCATTCCCCATATTTCATTTCTTTATACTTCTTGTCAAACATATTGCACCCGAATGCTCGAATGACTAAATTCAACAATCTGTTGAAACATGGGAACTATCTTCAAGCTGTGGGTATTCCTATGGCAAAGATAGACCTCCATATTCTAGGTTGGTTCCTATATGATGATCAATTTACTACTTGAATGATTTGTTTTGAGAAAAGGGTAAAAAGGATTGAACCGAATGCATGAACTAAAATTAAAACTTCGGTGATGCACCTAATTGGAAATCTAAACTGCAAATTGAATCACAAAATGATTACTTAGTACTTTAATCTACACAACCTGATTTGATACTCTAATCACCTTAATGTTTTAAATAGAGGCTTTGATTCAATACAATTTTGAGGGAAAACATGGTTTTCACGACTAAACTGATTAATCAATTACATGCACAATGTATAACCAATGAACTTAAACTAAATTGCATACATATATTTATGGAGACAAAAAAATTAGAGGTTACAAAACTGAAAACACAATAATCCTTCGATCAAAATCCCACACAATAATGATGCCTGAAATCTTGAAGGAAAAACTTTGAAAATACTGGAAACTAAAGGAATCTTCTGCTAATCACATAAATTACCTTGTAAAAAATGTTGCTAGATTAAATTCTAAAAGCTAAGTTACATGATATTTCTCTTTGCAGAATGCAAAGGCTGAAAAACAAGAACTAGAGGAAAAAGACTAAATTTTTCCAATATATACAAAAAGCATGCACAAACCAACCAATAATAGAATTGAAGTAAAAACATTTGCAATGTGAAATCCAAGCAGAAGAGAAAATCCTGATAAAAATAGCTAAACTCATGCGAAAATGAGTGTATGATGATCCAAACTCAAGGTCAACTCATAACTGAACTATAGAGTACTCAAACTACACTGAAAATCCCTGAGGATGTGGGCCAAAACATGCAAAATCCACCTTGTTTTTATCAACTCGCCCATGATAACTAAAACTCCATTTCTATATTGTGCATGATTAATCTTTAGTTGATAATCTAATGTGAAACTGAAGCAAAGTGTCAATAATCTCCATAACTTGCATGATTTTAGTCCTCTGGTTAGCTTTCACTTGCAATCTTGCATGGATTTGAGAAGGCGTTCATTTGATTAAATGTTAAAGATAATTATCAAATGATTATTTTAATATTTTGATAGCCGATAATAACACCCTTATTACATGTCTAAATATTAAAGTAATAATATTATTACTTTTAATATTTAATTGATTATTTGATATTCTTTAAATCCATGCAAGGCACAATATTCCAAAATCAAAGTATTACTTTGAAGTCGGCCTCAAAACTCATGGGCCCCTTATGCATCATTAGGTCGATTGACCTCAAGAGTCAAGACCACAATCATGGTAAAATGAAATGATTTATTAAAATTATTAGCAAAAAGTCACCCTTGGTTGAATTAGAGCAGACAAAAGTAATCAAACCCTAATCATTTTGTCATTTGCATTCTTTGTTTTGTCTTTGGCCTTCTTGAAACTTCGTGCTCTGTTGCACCGCCATAGGGAGACCTTAGGGTTTGCAGAAAGTATGTAAATCTGTTCTTTCGGTTCCTTTGGGGCATGAAACTTCAATGGAAAATAGGGTAAGATAATTTTTTAGTCATTTCGTGACCTCTTTTCTCCACTTTTGAACAATCTTTTAGCCTTAAGGCCGCGGTTTAACATGTATTTTTGATGTTGTTTATATGTATATTTCTCCACTGATTATATCTTCCATCATTCGTCTGCCATGGAGAGTTTGAGCTTGAAATTTATAGAGCTAACACTATTATATGCTACGCCTAGGCCGAATCTTTGAAGATTTGTTGCTAGGAATGAATGGTAAACATCATTTCCAACCAAAAATGGCTTTTATCTCAGATTCAAAAGCATCTTCAAGCTTATAGCCATGACCATGAGATAGGTTTTTGATGTATTTCCGCCTTTTGTGTGCATTTTTGTTGTATCTTTCGTGGCTGCTGTGTGAGCTCGACTTATGAATTTTGAAGCTCAAGGAGAGCTCAGTCGTGGGCTTGTTTGTTCTTCCTTAGGTGCATGATGGTAAGTTCTCTCTTGTCTTTTTTTCCTTCTGTTACACAAGCTTTTGGAAGCTTTTCTCCTTTCACCATTTCTTGGGTTCGACCCACAACAATATTTATACACATTTATTAAATTTTTGATGAAACCCTCATGTCTGTGGACCTGATAAGAAGAAAATATGTAATTCTCTTGTTGAAACCCAATTTGGGTATATGTAAAATGCTTTCTCTGGGCCGCGGGCTTACTATTCTTGATCTGGGTTTTCTTAGAAAACATTATATTTCTTATGTACACCTTAGCTGGACTTTGGAAACACTGTGTAAATTCCATTATATTTTCTTGAAAATACAATATTCTTCTTTTCTTGGGCTCGACCCATAATAGCATCTTATGTCATTTTGCTTATATTTTGGAAAAACCCTCACATGGGTAAATTATGATAAGAGAAAAACTGCATTTTATAATTGAAACCCCCATGTGGGTATGGAAGAAAACCTCTTCTAACTTCATATGGTTGTAACCGCACCTTGATTGAGATTACTTGAAGTCTTTCTTCTTTAATTATGTAGCAACTCTTTGATAATGGTATTTATGGGCTTCTGTAACTTAAATAGAACTTTCCTGTATAGACTGAACTAATATTTTGCACAATTCTTATTGATAATGTTATCCTTCAACCTGAAAATCATTGTAATGGATGTTTGCTATAACCAGTCTACATTTGAAAATAATGTTGCTCTATTTATATTTGTGTTCCCTATGTAAATGAAACATTGGTAATAAGTATAAGAAGAATTCAGTAGTTAAATTTATGTAAAAGCATTGTCTTCACCATTATTGAGATAAAGGTAGCTTTTATGGATTTCTCTTATTACAACAGTCCTTTCTTGATAGCTATTCTGAATATTTGATGACTCTCATGTATGAATGTTGAATGAGAGGATGTTCTCCTGATATGTCGGGCTTAACCCTTGTGGGAGCCCATTTTGCTCCACATATCTGATGAAAATGATCATGAACATAATGAACCTGTTCCTACACATTTAAACAAACAAGTTAGGAAAAATAATTGAAGCTGAAAGCTTCCATTGAACTTCATGTTCCTTGATTGTCACCCTTTTATAATTTAATCATTTGGTGAATGCCTTATTGGATATATATTACATTCATGTTGGTAGTGTAGGTATGAAGTAGGATGTAATTTATCATTGCTCGAATACCATCATTTTACAATCTTGCAGATGCATGGAGCTTGGAATCGAAAGAACCTCGAGGAATTGGAGACACAACAATCTTGAAGACATCGAGTAAAACGATTCATCATCATAGGCAATGATGAATTGCTCCCCTCCTTCATGTTTATATTATCTTCAGTAGTGTAGTATTTCATCCTACTTGTGTTCATTATTTGATTAAGATAATCAAATTCAGCGACTCTCGCGGCTTGTGCGGGATTTCAATTTTTTACAATATGAATAAAAAAGCATTTGTTATGCAAATGTTGAATTTTTTGTTACAAGTACTTGTATAATAAAACTGAAAATCAAATGTAATCTGATTTTTTCATGATGGATAATGAATACTTTAGTAGCAAAATTTGAAATTCTCTGTACATCTCAATGATGAGTTCAATTCAGCTCTACATGTTCTCTACATGTTTGAGCTTGTAGTGAAAAATACGTAACAATACTTTTAATAGGGTATAATCTTGTGGACTAATCTCCACCATGGTTTTTCCCTATAAGAGTTTCCACATAAAAAATCTTGGTGTTATATGTGTTTCTGATGTGTTGATGATTTATGTTTTCATGGTTAATAATCAAATCTGAGAATAAGTTTAATAAGTTGAATAAGTTTTAAATTTTCGAGACAACTAATTCACCTCTCCCCTCTCAGTTGTCTGCCCTTGTGTTACCAACAATTGGTATCCAAGCAGGTTCATTGGAAGAAGTTTAATAGCTTGAGGTGATCTGGGATGGCGTCATACAAGAAGGATAGTCTGAGATTTGATGGAACAAATTATTCTTTATAGAAGACTCGAATGGAGTGTCATTTGAGATGCATTGGTGAACCCTTCTAGAACTTTACATGTAATAGGTATGTTATTCCTCAGAATGGCCATACTACTAATGCTGAGTTTAGAGATGTTGAGTATAATATCAAGGCTAAGGAAGCATTGTTGAGTGCCTTGACTGATTCTAAGATGGAAAATGTTATGGATTTGAAGATTGCTTATGAGATCTAGGAAAAGTTGGAAACCTTGTATGAAGGTGATGCTAATGTAAAGATTGCTAAGTTGCAGAGTCTGAAAGGGAAACGTGAAATGTTGAGAATGGGTGATGATGAGAACATTACTATTTTATGCAAAGAGTGAATGAACTTGTGTGTGGTATCAGATGTGTTGGTGGACAGATAGACGAATTAGAGATTGTTGCTAAAGTGCTTAGATCCTTGGCCGATTCATACAAAGTCAAAGCTAGTGCTATTGAAGAGCTCCAGACTGTAACAAATGTAACAAGATATATGTTGGTTGGTAAGTTTACTGCTTTTGAGTTGAGTGAATTTGGTGATGCCCTTCCTAAGGTTGAATCTACATTTAAGGCTATTATTTCCAGAAGAGATAGACATAGATATGATCCAGGTGAGAGTTCATCTAAAAAGACATTCAAGTATGAGGATGAAATCAGACAGATTGAAGAAGAAGAAAGAAAGCTGGAAGAGCTAAAAACACTTATTGTCAAAAGAGTACCGAGAGGAAAAGGTAAGTATGAAGGAAAATTGCCTCTTAAATGTTTTTTCTTGCAATAAGATAGGTCATTTTGCATCAAGGCATTTGGAAAGAGCTCCTAAACCAAGACATAACAAGCCTAGAT
Organism: Sequoia sempervirens; assembly: GCA_007258455.2. Lineage (NCBI taxonomy): Eukaryota > Viridiplantae > Streptophyta > Pinopsida > Cupressales > Cupressaceae > Sequoia > Sequoia sempervirens. The sequence continues at coordinate 8,446,934 of VDFB02338372.1, read as the reverse complement.
TGCAAAATAAGTGTTACTATGTTGTTGATGAAGGTGTGACAAATGATGAATCTGATAAAGGAAATAGAAGTGATGATGAATGGGTATTTATTGCTATCAAGGAAAATAATCTTGTATCTACTGAATCTGCTAGTTGTACAAATGTGGAGAAAGCCCTAGCTGCTCGAGTTGAAGAGAAAGATGAATGGGTGATTGAAAATGGATGTTCACATCATATGACAGGAGATAAAAGTAAGTTTGTACGCTTGGAAAAGTATGATGGTGGTGTTGTGAGATTTGGGGATAATACAACTGGTATGATCTATGGTAGAGGATGCATTTCTCTTGATGGTAAGCATAATATTGATGATGTCCTATATGTGGAAGGCTTGAAGCATAATATTTTAAGTGTTGGTTAGATGGTTGATAAGGGATACAATCTTCAGTTCAAGGATGGAAAGTGTAGAATATTGAGTTCCATAAATGTAATTGCATCAGGTACAAAAACAAAAGGTAATATCTTCCACTTGAGTGTTGCTAGTAAAAGTTGTTTGATTGCTCAAGTTGATGAAAGTTGGTTATGGCATAGGAGAATGTGTCATGTTAACTTTGATAATATTGTCAAGATAAGTTCGACTAAGGCTGTGAGAGATCTACCTAAGTTGGTGAAATGTACTAATGCCATATGCAAGGAATTTCAGTTAGGAAAGCAAACTAGAATTTCATTTCAAAGCAAACAACATTGTTCAAATGAATTGTTGGAGCTTGTGCATACTGATCTATGTGGTCCCTCTAAGGTCAGAAGTTTACAAGGTTATAGGTATTTCATGTTACTCATTGATGATTATTCTAGAATGGTGTGGGTTACTTTCTTAAAGGAGAAATTTGAAGCATTGGAAAAGTTCAAGATCTTTAAGGCTATGGTTGAGATAGAGACGGGTCTGAAGATTAAATTTCTGAGATCAGATAGAGGTGGTGAGTTCACTTTTGGTGAATTTAATTCATTTTGTGAAGAACATGGAATAAAGAGACAATTATTTGCATCACGGACCCCTCAGCAAAATGGAGTTGTGGAAAGGAAGAACAAAACAATTGAAGATGTTGCTAGAACTATAATGCTGGAAGGAAAATGTCCCACATATCTATTGGAGAGAAGTTGTGAGTACTGATGTGTACACACTCAATTGGGTACAAATCAAAGGTGATACTGGTAAGATCCCTTTTGAGTTATGGACTGGTCAAAAGCCTACTATTAAATATTTCAAGATATTTGGAAGCAAATGTTATATCAAGAGAGATGAAGATATAGGAAAGTTTGATGCTAGGAGTGATGAAGGTATCTTTCTGGGTTATTTTACTAAAAGCAAGGCCTAATGGTGTTACAATAAAAGATTTAGGAAAAGGGTTGAAAGTAGAAATGTCAAGGTTGATGAAGACTTAGGTACACCATCCAGAACCTATGGATATGATTCTGATATTCAGAATGATAGTACAAAGGAAAGCAAGTTCAGACTACAAATCGAGTGAAAATCATTCCAGTGAATCAAGAAAATAAAGAAGAGTGAAATTGCAGAAGAGAGAACACAAGAGCCTGAAGTTGAAGAACATCCTAAGAAGACTCCAAGGTCTGTAAGATTGAATCATTCGGAAGATCAGATTATAGGTGATAAGAACAAAGGTGTCCAGACTAAGAGAAAGATTGCAGAAGAATATTGCTTGATTTCAAAGGTTGAGCCTACTAGTGTGAATGAAGCATGTAAAGATGAACATTGGGTTGAAGCAATGAAAGAGGAGCTAAAGCAGATTGAGAAGAATGATACATGGATTCTTGTTCTTAGACCTAAGGATAAGAATGTCATTGGAACTAAATGGGTCTTTAGAAACAAACTGCATGAGCAAGGTGAAGTGGTTAGAAACAAAGCAAGACTGGTATGCAAAGGATATTCATAGATGGAAGGAATTGATTTTGAAGAGACCTTTTCCCCTATTGCTAGAATTGAAGCTGTAAGATTATTTCTTGCCTATGCTGCTTACAAGAACTACAAGGTTTATCAAATGGATGTAAAGTCAACTTTTCTAAATGGCGAATTGGAAGAAGAGGTGTATGTTGAGCAACCTGATGGATTTCAGTTGACTGATAAGAGAGATATGGTGTGTTAGTTGAAGAAAGCATTGTATTGACTCAAGCAATCCCCCAGAGCATGGTATGCCAGATTGGACAAGTATTTGCTAAAGCTTGGATTTAACAAAGGTGTTGCTGATAGTAATCTGTATTTCAAGATTGATCATAATAAAGATTTGATTGTTGAAGTCTTTGTTGATGATATCATTTTTGGAGGAGATGATGGTTTGTGCATGAAGTTTGCTAATGAGATGCAAAATGAATTCAAGATGTCAATGATTGGTGAGATGAAATTCTTTTTGGGATTGCAAATTACTCATTTAGATAAAGGAATTTTTATATCTCAGTCCAAGTATGTGAAGGAATTGTTGAAGAAGTTTGGTATGGAAGATTTAAAGCCAGTCGGTACACCCATGGTGACCGGATGCAAGTTGACAACAAATGATGATTCTCCAAAGGAAAATCAAACTAGATACAAATCAATGATTGGTGGATTGTTGTATTTAACTCAAACTAGGCCTGATATCATGAATGTTGTATGTATTGTTGCAAGATTTCAAGTTGATCCGAAGGAATCTCATGTGACTGTTGTGAAGAGAATTTTCAGATACTTGAAGGGAACAGTTGACTTTGGCCTATGGTATCCTAAAGATGATGATCTTACTATGAGTGCCTTTACTGATGTTGATTAGGTAGGAGATGTAAATGACAGGAAAAGTACTAGTGGTGGAGCATTTTTCTTGGGTAAAAAGCTGATTTCATGGTTAAGTAAGAAGCAGAATGCCATTTCCTTATCTACTGCAGAGGCCGAATACATTGTTGTTGCTAACAATTATACTCAAGTCTTGTGGATGAAGCAAATGTTGAAGGATATTAGAGTTGTGTATAATGAGCCTATTGCTATATTCTGTAATAATTCAAGTGCTATGAACATTTCTAAGAATATGGTGTTGCATTCAAAGACAAAGCATATATCTATTAAGTTTCACTTTTTGAGAGAAAAGGTGAGTGAAAAGGAAGTCAGACCAGAGTATGTGCCTACTAAGGAGTAGATTGCAGACATCTTTACCAAGTCGTTGCCTAAGAATACTTTTGAGTATCTTAGAGGGAAGTTAGGGGTGATTACCCCTCCTAATCAGAACTAAGGATTCATTGCATTGCATTAGTTTGTGCATTTCATAGTTATATCTTGATCCAGATTGATGTTGTGGTGGCTGCTACTCAAGGGGAGTAATCAGATGTTTAGATTCCTAGATATGTGGTTCAAAGTTTGTGTGGAGCTTAGATATCTTTGTCATTGATGTCAAAGGGGGAGAAGACTATGTGAAAAAATTTCTGGGGAAGAAGAGCCTTGTGGGAAAGAAGATCATGTGAAAGAGTTGAGGAGAAAATGAGTCAGAACCTAAGGGGCAGTAAGTGTCAAGAGTTCATTGATGTTGTTTTTCACATCATGTGTTGCCATAAATGCCAAAGGGGGAGATTTTTGGATGTTGTGGTTGTGTTGTTGATATGTGGTTGTCATTGATGTCAACACTATTAGCATTAATTCATTAGAAGTTGTATATGTTGAGGATATTGAGAAAATTGTAATGGAATGAGTTGCAGGTCGTCAATGGTGAAGTGAAGTTTCATATGTTGATGATCAAATTTTGTGGACTAAAGGGTTTGTTGCTGAGTGTATCGAGTTTATCCATGCCAAGTTTTAGAGATCCACGTGAAGATTTGATTGAGTTATGAAGATTTATATTCTGAAAGTTTTTTTGTTGCTTCAGTTGGTGTTACTGATTGAAGATGATTGATTTCAGTTAGTTTAGTTGTTGCAGATGCTTCTTTGGTGATTTGTGATGTTTTTGGATTTTTCTAGATCGTGATCTATCTTTGTTGCACGTTCGCATTGATCGTTGTGCTCGTGGATGGCGATTTTCTCTTGCGTGTTCATGTTTTTCTTGTTCTTGGCTGACATGGTGTTTGTAGTGTGTTGTGGATCTTCGAGGAATAATTAATTGAAGTGTTTTCATGTTGGAGATGTTGATTTGGGTCTTCACTAAGTTGTGGTCAACCTTGGTTGATTCACATTAATAATCTTTAGTGTTTTGGGTTGACAGTTTATATTCACTTTATTATTTTGTTGAAGTCGACATGTGGAGATGAAATTTCTTGTTGCAAATATATATAAGCGATTGTTTGTTTGAATTAGAGTATGCCAGTGGATGTTGAGTGTGTGTATGTGGGAATAAAGTCCTAATCATTCGAAGGCATAGCAGAGTGTGAAGAAGAGTGAAGAAGAGTGAAGAAATGTTCATGTGCTTAACTAGAACTATGATCAGGCATTAGCATATGCTAATTTATCATTTCAAATCCCTACGAATGCAATCTGATTCTTTCTGTAAGATAGTGTCTTCCTTTGGGTGGTTATTCTTGTTGTAATTGAGCAGTGAGCTCTAGGCAGTGTGCCTGAATGCATGTGCATTCCCCATATTTCATTTCTTTATACTTTTAACATGGTATTATCGTGTGGACTAATCTCCACCGTGGTTTTTCCCCTAACAGGGTTTCCATGTAAAAAATATTGGTGTTATGTGTGTTTCTGATGTGTTGATGATTTATGCTTTCATGGTTAATAATTAGATCTGATAATAAGGTTAATAAGTTGAATAAGTTTTAAATTTCCGAGAAAACTAATTCACCCCCCCTCTTAGTTGTTTGCCCTTGTGTTGCCAACATGTTAGCCATCAGAATAAAAAAAGTGCCCTCCTAGCACTAGATGTAAGCACTTAAATATTCAAAATAGTTTAAACTATCAACAAACATTAGCATGGGTTAGTTTAAACTAAGCAAATAAAATAGTGCTCCTATGAAATACTCTAACATGCTCCATAATGCAAACAAAACATCAAAATATCAAATTAAGTAATTGAGAGCATACAAAAAGCATGGTGCATACCTATCCCATAGTAGATTGGTGCTACTTTGATGTGGAAAGTAGCCCTTTTCCCAACCCTTGATAAGCTCTTGGATGATGGATGTGCTTGAATATGTGATGAGATGTGATGAGATGCAAATGATGATTGCCTATAATGCAAATGCATAAACTTGTCTCCACTTGTTTCCCCAAATACAATAGAGAAGTCCTTTATTTATAAGGAAGAAGGATGGAAGAAAGAAATAGAGAGAATGTGAGACTAAGGATCAACATAGCAAGATGCCACTTGTCAACATGTGAGTGGAGAAAAGTGGAACACATTTTGATGAATGTGCACATAAATGTTATTAGGTGATAATTGAATTTGAAGAAGTGACATGTTGGAGGGAGATGTGGAAGAGGAGTTAATGCCACTTGGCTCAAGAAAAAGGACTTGTAAGAGTCATAAATGCCAAGTTGGAGGATAAGACATCTGGGAGGGAGATTTCAAATTTGGGAGAATATTCCCACTTGATACTCTTTTGAATGAAAATAGAAGAAATAATAAATTAAATAAATTGATTTATTGTACAAGTTGTAAAATCTAGAGAATTTGAGTGATTACGATTAATATTAATCAGAATTTGATTAATTTTAAAAGGAGATTAATTGATTTGACAATTTGATTTAGACTTTTGGATTAATTTAAATCAAAATGAGAGGAAAATGATTATTAGATTTAATTAAATAGAGTTGGATTTATTTAATTAAAGAGGATGGTGTTAGTTTTAAATCAAATAAAGATAAACTTATTTAATTTAAATGAGATGACTTTAGAACTTGATTAAATAAAACGAATTATTTAATCAAAAGTTTAGAAGCTAATTTATTGATTTATTTAATTACAAAGATGACCTTAGAAGCTTAATTAAATAAAATTGATTTATTTAATTAAAGAGAAGAAAATGATTATTTAATCAAACAAAATGATGTATTTAATTAAAAGATGAAATATGATGAATTTAATCAAATAAGGGTTATTCGATTAAATTGCTAGCAAATGAGTGATTCAAGACGAACTAGTGTTAGTGAATCAGGATCAGGTGTATAGGATCAATCGGTATATTTTACGTGTCTATAGAAGTAAAACTTGAGTATGTGTCGACAAAGGATCAAGTGGCTGACATATTTATGAAGGCTCTTCCTAAAGATACTTTTGAGTATCTCTGGGAGAAGTTAGGGGTTATTGCCCCTCCTTTTTTGAACTGGATGCATATGGAGATGCATCAGTCTGATGGATCTATGGATCTTTCTTTCTTTTGGACTGATGTTTTGGTGGCTACCTCTCAGGGGGAGTAGGTAGTGTTATGTGTTGTCATTGAAAGAGTATTTTTTTCTTGATGTCAAAAGGTGAAATCAATGTAAAACATCCTATTCCTTTTCCATTGATGTCAAAGGGGGAGAGAAAGATGTGAAAAGAAGAAGAGGGAAAGATGTGAAAATAGTATCTACTAAGGGGGAGAAAGTAAAATCATGAGGAAGTGTGTTGTCTTTGATGGTTTCTCACATCATGTGTTGTCATCACTGAAAAAGGGGGAGATTGTTGCAAGTATGAAGGAATTATGATGAAGGTGTTGTCATTGATCTCAACTGGTCAACTGGTTATCAACTAGTTGTTGTTATTAATGTCATGGATAATGATTATTAGCTTTATATGTCGAGGATAGTGAGAAAATTATAATGAAGAAAGGTTGCAGGTGTTTAATTGTTGCTTTGGGATTTTCTCCTATGTTCGTATGGTTTAGATATGTTGATCATGGTTGTTGGAAGTTGCTATATCCAAGATTTGGGCTTCTAGATCATTGTACAGTGTGAGTTATGTTCACTAGTTGTGAACTATGCTTTTTAGGGTATCTGGTTGAGGTCCAAGAGAAATGCAGTTGCCCCAAATTTCTTCTTGTTTGATTTTTATTACTTGTGGTTATGGAGTTAAGGTGTTATGATCATGTTGAAGATAATTTTGTTATCTGGAAGGATTAGATCATGCTAAGGTTGTGTGTACTTAATTGATTTATGTGTTTAACACTAGTTTGGTCAACCTTGTGTTTAACACTACTTTCAAAGCTTATGGAAGCGTGTGATTGGGTCGCCCTCATTCTAATTCCACCCTAGAATGTTTTGGTGCAAACCTAATTTGAATTTGTAAATGCAAATGGTGTATGGCCGACTTTGGATATGTTTCAAAGTTGAAGATGGTATAAATACATGATGAGATATTGGTGAAAGATAAGTGCAAAGAAATAGAGAAAGATAGATGCGAGATAAATGAAAATGAATGTATATGTAATGGGTGTTGGTGCAAATTAGTGCGAAGTCTAATTGCTGAGTTTTCGGAAGCAGTGAGTTGAAGGTGTACTCTATCATTCAAGCATGTCTGCAAGTGTTTGAGAAAATTATGGTAGAAATCTCTATTGCATTGGGATTGTCTTCTCTCTATAACATATATCTCCTATCTTCTTTGTATCTATGTGGCAGTGAACACTCTAAGTGGTTAACCCTTGTTTGGACAGTGAGTCTTGATGTAGACAATGAGTCTTATTTTGGTAGTGAGCCTTCTCTAGTAGGGAGCTTTCTCTGGAAGTGAGACTTTGTAATCGGTTTTGATATTCTCTATATTGTGAGCTAATCCTCACCATGGTTTTTCCCTTATTGGGTTTTCCACATAAATTTGGTGTTTTTGTGTATGTGAGATGTTTTTTAGTTTCTACCTTTGCACTTAATAATTAATCAGATTAATAGAATAAAGGATTTGTGATTGATTTAATTTTTGGTGAAATTTTTTAAAGGTTAAATTTTGTTACAACTAATTCACCCCCGTCTATTGTCTTGTTTAACAATAACCCCCAACTTCTCCTAGAGATACTCAAAAGTATCTTTAGAAAGAGCCTTAGTAAATATGTTAGCAATGGTCCTTTGTAGGTACATACTCAAGCTTTACTTCATTCTCCATGACTTTCTCTCTCAAAAAGTGATACCTAATTGATATATGCTTTGTCCTTGATTGCTTTGTTGGATTCTTTGAAATGTTAATTGCACTTGTATTATCACAAAAAATAGAGATGGGATCATCATGCATTACTCTGATATCCTTCAATGTCTATCTCATCCACAAAACTTGTGTGCAACAAGATGTTGTAGCAATATACTCAGCCTCTTGTTGTAACAATATACTCAACCTCTGCAGTGGATAAAGAAACCAAATCTTGCTTTTTTCTTAACCATGACACTAATCTACATCCAAGAAAGAATACACCACCACTTGTACTTTTGCTATCATCAACACAACCTTCCCAATCTACATCTGTAAGCACTTAGTGTAAAGTCACTATTCCTAGGATACCATAAGCCAAGATTCAGAGTGTCATTTAGATATCTAAATATCCTCTTGATAGCTAAAACATGTGCTTCTTTGGGATTCTCTTGAAATCTAGCCACAAGAAAAAATGCATGCATGATGTTTGGTCTGGTAGCAGTTAGATACAACAATCCACCAATCATGGATCTATATTTGTTTTGATCGGCCTTAGGTGAATCATCATCCTTAATTTGCAGCCAGTTACCATAGGAGTGCATACCAGTTTGGAACCATCCATCCCAAATTTCTTCAACATTTATTTTGCATACTTTAATTGTGAAATGAAAATCCCTATGTTTGTTTGATTGATTTGTAGTCCAAGGAAGAAATTCATCTCACCAAACATAGACATCTCAAACTCTTTCTGCATTTTTTTAGCAAACATCTTACACATAGTTTTATTTCCTCCAAAGATAATGTCATCCACATACACAACTACTATCAAGATCTTGTCATCTTCAATTTTGAAATAAAGATTGCTATCTATAGTACCTTTGTTGAAGCCTTTCTTAATCAAATATATATCCAACCTTGCATATCAAGCTTTGGGATCTTGTTTTAAGCCATATAAAGCCTTTTTCAATATGTAGACCATATCCAATTGATCTGACAACTAAAATCCTCTTATTGTTCCATGTAAACTTCTTCTTTCATCTCCCCATTCAAGAAAGCAGACTTCACATCCATCTAGTAAACCTTGAAGTCCTAATAAGCAGCAAATGCCAAAAAAATTATGATAGCTTCCATTCTAGCCATCAGAGCAAATGTCTCCTAAAATTCTATACCTTTCACTTGTGAGTAACCCTTACACACAATCTTTTCCTTGTTTCTTATCACTTCTCCATTCTCATTTGGTTTGTTTTTGAAAACCCATTTACTTCCAATTATTTTTTTGTTTGTTGGTTTTGGAACCAATTCCCAAGTTTGATTTTTCTCAATTTGTATAAGTTCTTCCATTTCTTTCATCCAATGTTCATCTTTACATGCCTCACTCACTGTTTTAGGTTCAACTTTAGAAAGTAGCCAATAATTTACCTCAACTTCAACAACTTTGCTTCTTGTCAGTACACCTTTCCTCTTGTCTCCAATGATTTGATCTTCATAATGATTCTTTTGCACATACTTAGAGGTTTTATGAACCTTTTCTGAAGCATCTTCCTCTTCATTTTACATTTCTTGTTCTTCAACTATTTTTTCTACTTCTCTGTAATCAGGTTCATCTGACACATCCATCAACTTCAATTGAATTGTTCAACACTTCATCAACCTTGACATTAGTGCTTTCTACAATCTTTCTCATCCTTTTATTGTAACATCTGTATGTTTTAGTAGAGTATCCAAGGAAGATATCCTCATCACATCTTGCATCAAACTTTCCTATATTTTTGTCTCTCCTACTATAACATCTGCTTCCAAATACCTTAAAATACTTAATAGTAGGAATTTTTCCATACCATAGCTCATAGGGGGTCTTAGTGCTATTATATTTTGCTTGAACTCGGTTGAGCACATAAACAATAGTGTGAATTGCTTCTCTCTAGTAGACTTCCAATAGACTTGCCTTTGTTATAATTGTTCTAGCGGCTTCTTGAATTGTTCTATTCTTCCTTTCAGCAACTCCATTCTGCCGAGGAGTTCTAGGGACAAACAATTGTCTTCTTATTCCATGAACTTCACAAAACATGTTAAACTCATTGGAGGTAAATTCACCACCTCTGTCAAACCTCAAACATTTTATTTTCAAATCCATTTCATTCTCAACCATAGCCTTAAATGTCTTGAATTTGTCTAATGCATTAGATTTATCTCTACGAAAAGTAACCCATGTCACTCTAGAGTAATCATCAATCAAAAGAATAAGATACCTATCACCTTGTAGACTTCTTACCCTTGTAGGACCACAAATATCTGTAGGAATCAATTCCACCAATCTGATAGTAGATTATTCCTTTATTCTGAAGGTGTTTCTGGCATGGTTTCCAAACTGACAATTCTTGCAAACAACATTAACCAGCTTTGTAATTCTTAGTAAATATCTCACAGCTTGTACTACACTGATTCTCACCATGTTTTAAAAGTTCATATGGCACATGCTTTGGTTCCATAACCAACTATCATTAATCTGAGACATAAAGCAATGTCCATAAGCACCTCTAAATTGATAGATGTTTCCTTCAGTCCTCTTGCTAGCAACAATCACAGTTTTGGACCCTTTTCCGATTTCACATTTTTCATCCTTGAACACAAGATTATATCCATTACTCCACATTTTTCCAACACTCAATAGATTATGTCTCAAACTCTTAACATAGTAGACATCAGTATCATACTTGCCATCAAAACTAATTGAACCTATCCGACAAATATTTGCACTAGAATCATCTCCAAACTTAACTAGGCCTCCATCATATTTTTCAAGTTTAACAAACTTACTTTTGTCACCAGTTGTGTGATTTGAGCAACCACTATCAACAACCCAGTAGTTTTCTTGTTTATCATGAAGAGAAGAAACCACAATACCTTGAACTTTCTCTAGAGAACTTTCCTTCACACATCTTTTAGTGTTAGTAGGAGTAGATTCATCTTTTAAGGCCAGAAAAAAGCATTCATTATCATCAAAATCTTCATAATCAGACTCATCATCATAAATGCTACCGTCTTCATTGAAATAATATGCTCTTTTGATCATCTTTCTTTTATTTTCCTTGCCTTCTCTATATTTATTTCTTTCAGCTGTTTTTGGGCATCTTGAAGCATAATGACCTATATCACCATAGCTAAAGCATTTGAAATGTAATTTACCTTTGTACTCACCAGTGCCCTTCTTCATTCTTCTCACAAAGTTAGCTTCCACATCATCAAGATCTTCCTTATCTTGTTCTTCAATATTTTTTGATGTACTGGCTTTAAAAGCAGTTTCTACATTTGTGCCATCTTTCAATCCCTTTGTCCTCATCTCAAAAGAAGGTAGTGTACCAATCATTTGATCTCTAGAATAATTATCAAGATTTACAACTTCCTCAATAGAAAAAACATTTTCACTATAAAAATCAGGAAGAGATTAAGAACTTTCTTTACCACTTTAGATTCTTTGACTTGTGCACCAAGACCTCTGATTGCACTTACCAGCTCATCAATTTTTTGCATGTAGATTATGATTGATTCATCTTCAGACATTTGTAGGGCCTCAAATTTTCCTTCAAGACCTGTAACTTTACTTGTTTAACTTTGTCATCTCCTTCATAGATGCTTTCTAGCTTATCCCAAACTTCTTTAGCAGTCTTCAAACTCATAACTTTAACTAATTTAGTTTTGAAAGACTATTTGTAATAAGAAATCTTTCCTTAGCATTTGACTCATGTGCCTTGATCTCAACACTTGTACTTGGATCATTTTGAGGTGGAACATATGCAATCTTGCATGCTTTTTCAACTTCATAGCCATGTGATGCTAGATAGCCTTCCATCTATGTTTTCTAGAATGCATAATTTGTGCCATTGAATTTGTGGAAATCCAAAGTAATCTTGCTCGCCATCCCAGATATACCTTAAGCAATTAAGCTCTTCTTCCAAGGAACATCACTCTGATACCAATTGTTGGACAAGACAAGTGAGAGGGGTGTGAATCAATTGTAACAACTTTAACCTTTAAAACTCTCAACAAGAGTTAGATATACAAGCATTCACAAAAAATTTACTTTGCTAATGTGTTTAATTATTAAATGTAGAAACAAAAATTGAAAATGTAAAACCATGCACATAAGAACACCAGATTTACATGGAAAACCCAATGAGGGAAAAACTACAGTGAGGATTAGCTCACAATATAAATAATTCTAAAACCGAATATAGAGGCTCACTGCTAGAGAGAATCACTACCAGAATAGGACACACTGTCCAATGAGGGCTCATTGCCACATAATTACAAGGAAGATAGAAGAGAATTGTTATAGAGAGAAAAATATCTCAATGTAACAAGAAGTCCACCATAATTTTCTCACACTCTTGCAAACGTGCTTGAAAGATAGAGTACACCTTCAACTCACTACCTTTGGGGACTCAACACTTTGAATTTCAAACTAATCTACTCAAACTCGCATCACACACACTTTTATCACATTTATCTCATCTTTCACAAACATCTCAACTCATACTTATACTGTATTCAACCTTGAAACCCTTCCAAGGTCGGTCATACATGTTTTTTATTTACAAATTCAAATTACGTCAATGCCAAAACATTCTGTAGTGGAAGAGAATGAGGGAGACCCATACACATTCTTAATAAGGACCTAAATGAGCCCCAACACACCTCAACACACTTTCATAAGCTTCACAAGTAGTGTTTAGCACAAGGTTGGCCAACACCCGTGCAAACACATAAAACAATCAAGTACAGACATCCTTAACTCAGTACAATCTTTCTGGACAACCAACTTCACTTGAACATAATTTGGAGAATGCAATGAACACTTGTAAGTCCATCCAAAACCTTCACAACAGATCTCACCTGAAGGATATGATCATTTTGTACATTTGAACTCACTATAATACACTATAACTCTAAAACCCAACATTAACAACACCAAATCTCTATTCCTCTTGAACCAAGCAAGAGAGAAACCTCATTAACTTATTCTCAAAACTACAAGTCCTAAAACTATGATGCAGAGAAATGTGGAGCAAACACATTTCTCCCAAACCACAACCAAAATATTGAATTGCCTAGTTCACACACTAGTGAAAATATCTTGCAAAGTACAACAATCCAAAAGTCCAAATTCTGGACATAGCAGCTACCAACTACCATGAAAAATACCTTAGATCCGCACAAGAGAATCAACCCAAAAGAAATGTGGAGCACAACTCAGAGCATACATTGAATACTTGCACGACACTGTTGTCTCTATTTGTCAAATTTTCTTAAGAGCACTTGGAGATCAAGTACTAGAGACATCATTTTAGCACATTACTTCACACTAACACACATCTAGACATAGCAACATAAGGATAACTCCATGTACTCATAACACTTCTTCAACATCTCAACTATACATGCACAAACTACAAACCTTATTTATTACAATTTTCTCAATATCCTCGACATATATAGTCAATAACTAGCTTCTTCTACACATAATTGACACTAATGACAACACCATCTAGTTGAAATCAATGACAAAACTTTCATACTTTCAACAATATATGTATTTCCAATATTCTATCCTATTTGGGCATTATAGATATCTTTTTCATGCACATTCTCTTTTATAGATGCACTGAGCTAAAGTTTCATTCTTGTGTATGCTTTTTGGGGATTTTTACACATCTTGTTATGCCTTTTGTATTCACACTATGATATAAAATGCCATGAGGGGTTGATGTTTGTCTTTGGTTTGCCATCACACCTTTGTCAAGTGAGTGTCCCTTCCATGACAACAGTGAATCCCAGTGATTCTTGCCTCATGCTTGTGCACCTTAATTTGCACACCCTTTATTTTATATGTTGCTTCTCCTACATGCACTTCTTGGTTTCACAAAGTTATAGTGTACCTGTCATTACTCTCCCTTTTCAGCATTATGGAGGGGGTTTGTACTGTTGGTGCTAATGCTTCCTTGGTTTTTCTTTTGAGTGATCTACGTATCTAGTTCTTGTTCCTATGTACTTTCCGTTGTAGTATAATAACTTGTTGTACCTTGTATTTTATTTGAGATGAAGCACTTACCACATGGAAACTCTTTTATTCCTATTTTTTGGAGGTGACCTTCCATTTTCATTTGATTAGAGACTATTGGTACCTTTATTTTCAACTTGCATCTTACATGTTAAGTAGTGTCATTAGGGTTACTCATGTAGATTCATGTATCACTTGTATCTTCAAGTTCCATATGTTTTCCTATGCTTGCCATATGATTTGAGTAGTGTCGTTAAGGATACTCATGGAAATTATTCTCTCTCATGATCGGTGTTCTTTAAACTATTGGTACCTATATTTTTGACTTGCATCTTACATGTTGAGTAATGTCATTAAAGTCACTCATGTAGATTCATGTACCAATTGTATCTTTGAATTTCAGATGTTTTTCTTTGTTTTCCATCTAATTCGAGTAGTGTCATTGGGGGCACTGATGTAGATTATAGTCTCCTTAATCTTGACATTTGTAGCTTCGATTTCCAGATGTTTGTCTTTGTTTGCCATTTGATTCGAGTAATGTCATTTGGGGAACTAATGTAGATTCTTGTTATCTTGATCTTGATAATCATTTGTTTCAAAGGAGGTTTTTCATTTCAACACTATATCAGTCATTTTTCGATAGTTGTCTACAACTTCTTCATGCTTCAACAATGTTCTACACATTCCTCTCTTTTTTGGGACATTGTTTCAGTTGGATGCTTCTTAGTCCTTTACCTTGATTTGGAGGCTTATTCAGTCCTTCATTCACCTTTCTCTCTTTTGGAGAGGAGTTTTTTGCATGTGGTTCTCTTTTTCTCTAGTTTTGAGAGATCTTTTGTTTGTACATGGGTACCTCACCAGGCCTTATTTGTCGGGACCCATCATGCATTCTATTTTTAGGGTTTTTTAGCTACTCTCTAAGTTCATCTTAAGGGGGGTATTAGAGTAATCATACATTAGCTATTAATTAATTAATTTTTAATTGATTATTAGTCTAATTTATTCTCATGCACTTAAGCTAAACTCATGAGTGATTTACTATGTTAACTAGAGAGCTATTATTAGATCATTCTATCTCATTGCATGAAATGTTGACACATGTCATGATTTGGTCCCTAAATACCATTTAGAGTTTCTTCTATATAGCACTCAACCCTCTCGAGCTTTCACTTCTCTCAAATTTACAACCTTTGAGGACTCTTGTTTTCCTTGAAGATTCTTGCAGTTCATTTTGTAGCTTTTCTTGTTGAGGAATATTACATATTTTGTTTGCAGATTTCTTGCGTGGAAGGTGTCTTTGTTAATCATTTGATCCTATGGCTCATGTTTTTCACAATTCTAACCTGTATTAAGTTAGCTTGTAACAAGTAGTAGAAGGGGGAAAGAAAGTCAAATTTTAAATTTTGAGGTAATTTCCACATGCCTCAAGATTTAACCAAATCAATCTTGAGTCACTTGGAAATGAACTTTAGAGTTAAAATGGAAAGTTTGAGGTAGTGAGTGAATGTATAGAAGAAAGTATGAATGAGGGTGCAATAATGATGAGTAAATGATAAATATATGGGAATAAATGTAAACTAGAGTAGCTATGGGTAGGGATTGGGGCATGATCCAAACCAAGCACAAGTGTATTCCACTTATTGATATGTTATTCCATTTAAGACATTCCACCAAGGAAGACAAAAATAAATGGAAAATAGTATGGGTATGCCAATTTCACCATTACAATATTTAACTTAGATTTTAATCTCCATAGTGCCTTGAGTTGTTGTAGTCTTAAGATTTGTGTTCTTTTTCTTAACATAGGAAAGTTTTACTATGAAGTTGTTGAGGAATTCAAATGCATCAAAAGTATAATCAAAGCCAAGTCAACTAATAATTATCTATTAATTCTATGAAAGGTCAAAATTAGCCTATGGGATTGAAAAAATACATTAAAAATTAAGGAATTGGGAGTACAAGTGTAGCTCTAACAAACTCAAAAGTGAACAAAAAATGAGCATTGAAGATATATTACATTCAAAAAATTATATACTTTGATGCCTTAGAATTCACATCATATCTACAATCTTACCATGATGTCACTTCCTACTCAATCATGAAGAAGAAACAATGTGAAAGAAAGAAGAAATCCTCTAAGTGTAGAACATTGTGGAAATAAAGTCTTTAGCCAAGTGTTGATGAAGACCAAACACATATAGAAAGAAAATCTAGCCAATCATATTCAATCCTCATATTCCATGATTTCTTAGAGATATTTATGTCTTTAAAGATAGGAAAAAACCCCTCTAATCTCATAGTAAGAAGATAATCTAAAGGAAAAAATATCCTTAGTTTTACACATTGTCAAATTTTTTGATAAATATGATGCTCTTGAGGGGTATGATGACTAGTCACAATGCTAAGGAGGTGTGAATAAACTCTAAACTATACAAAAGGAACCCTCAAACTATAGGAAAATTAAATCTTATGTTATTGTAATGTGGGAAAGTTGGTCTAGCCTAGAATACTATGTCTTCTAAGTTAATTTTTTTACTACTCTACTCTACGATAAAACCAAATTTATTGAAGAACTATTTTATTGTTGTTATCAATATAGGAAGAATAAAATATTAACAAAATATACTGGGATTTTTTAAACTTAGAAAAAAGTGTTTTTCACTAAGCTAAAATAATGACTTAATAATGTGTCAAATTAGGAAATGTTGATTTACATAAATTTTAAATATAAAATTGGCAAGCTAGATTAATAATTGTAAATGATGAATGGAAAGAACTTGGAATTGGAGTTTAGAGGTATTTTCTAAGGATACTTACATGACACACAAATGTTCATGCAATATTCTATCATCCATATGAATTTTGTAACACAAGTTGTTGGTAAAATGTAACTTCTTCTATAAAGTCTGTGTCCAACTACACACAAGAAACAAGGATGATAGAGTAACAGCCAAAGGGAAGCCAAAAATGAAAGTAAATAATTTAATCTATATATATTTAGTATATAAATAATGAACAAGAGGAAGAAGAAGAATGGAAACCCTCGTGTAATTGAGAGCTTTAATGAACCTATATCTAAGAAAATAATAAAGGTTGGGGCTCTTGGAGCACTATTTCACATGCCTCAAAATATTAAATATTAAGCCCTTGTCCACCTTGTTGCAGTTACCTTGTGTTAACCCACTATTTATATTTAATACAAGAGAGTCTTAAGTGAATTTTCCATTTGTTTAAATTTGGCTAATTTTTATCCTTTGTCATCCTGTATGCACTAATCAATGTGGGATGTAGCGATAGTCTCAAAATTCTAAGTGTGTGTGTGAGGGTGGGGGGTTATATTGTTCAAATTATTAAGTTTATGTAAGATGCTACAATTTTATAATTTTAAGATTTCCCTTACCAAATTACCACTTCCCTATCACCCTTGATCTCCAAAATCTTGAATCCTTTGCATTATTTCTTTGTTGTATCAGAGTTTTGGGCTCGCCCTTACCTTGGTACTTAGTATGCCTTCCTCTCGATCCCTAAAACCCTTAAGCTTTATATGTTGCACTTAAGTTACTTTAAGTGCCAAATTTTTAGGCCTACCAAACCTCAAAACCCCAAAACCATGATTATTCACCTTAAAAAATTTATGTGCTAGAGTTCAGGCTTTTGCTTGCTAAAATACCACTCCATTCTTGTGAACCTCAATCCTTGATTCTTTTCACCATGTATTTTATTGGAATTGTGAGTTCAACCTCGTCTTTATTTACATACCTCAAAATGATCATCCTTGACTCCTATTTCTCAACTCAATATTTTTATTATTACTTTATTGAATTTATATTTATATTTTTACTTCTACCTAGGTACTTGGGTCAATGCAAGATCATGGGATCCAAACTAGGTCCTTAAGTGCAATGAAAATTCATAAAAAATAGAGTTAGGCAACTTGACATAAAAATTTGAATAAGTTATTAACATAATTTGAAAAATATGCAAGAACATAATTTATAGAAAATTGAATGTAGTTTTTAAGCTACTAGTCATTTTTTGGAAAAAGTAAATCTATTTGGTGGAAATTTGAAATTTCAATGTAGTAGTACTAAATTTTTAGGAAAAAATAAAAAACAAGTGTTTGTCTGGCCACTCTAATGGGGAGCAAAAATAAATATATATTTTTGAATATTTCAATATAAGTAAAGAACACATGCCCGGATGTGAAACACATTTTTTTATAATTTTTTTCAAGTAAATAATTAGTTATGAATTTTCTAGTAGGAATTTTTAAAAATATTAAAATCCATTTTTTCGGCCACCCTAACTTGGTCAAAAAATTGTGATTTTTTTAAAACTATAATTTGTGAAGCATAGTGTGTGACACATTTTTCAAATTCAAATAATGTTTAACTGGTTAAAAGTTATATATATTTTTCAATCAACCTATCAATCGAGACTTTACACATAGTGCATGTAGAAAACCAATAATAATCACCTATTAAATTCAAAATAAATAATATCTTATATTGATGGAATGTTGTCAATTTGTTGAGCAAACCCTCTTCGTTTCATCAAAATTGAATTAAAAAAGTTGTCAACATGAAGGGTGAAGTTTGAAAAACTCTTGCAACCCTTGTAAACACGTTGGAGATGTTGACTTTTCAGGTTGGTTACCCCTAAGCCAAATACCAAAGCAATACCAAGGAAAAACATATATCTAATATGAAACATATATCCATTTATTAAAACTAGAAATATGAACATATAAAAATTAGTATATATTAAAATTTAAGATGCTATAATATTAATATTAATATAAATATTTATATATATTTTATATTAATATATATAATATATAATATTATATATTAATGAATATTTAATATAATAGATGATAAATAATAAATACTATAAAATATTAATATAATATATTTTATATTTAATATAAATATTTAATGTTATATATTAAATATAGATATAATATTATATATATAATTGTAGACACCCAAATTTGATCACTCCCATATGATCAAATTTACCTCTTTATTCATCAATTTTATCAATATTAATTTATTTAATTAATATTGCGCTTCCCACATAAGACTCTTAAAGTGTTTAATTTAATAATTAAATACTTTATTTGATGCCTTTTGTCTTCTCTAAATTAAATAAATACACCAATTTATTTAATTTAGTCATCCTAATCTATTGAATTAAAATCAATTTAAAATTCTTCTTTTCTCACTCCTTGTCACATCCTCCATAATCCATCTCTAATATGAATTAATTTAATTAATTCATATTTAGGGTGTGCATCCTCTTAATCAAAGATTAATATCACATCCTCCTACATTTGCCACTTGTCTCTAATCTTCCATTAATTATCATAATCAAGTATTTGCACAACTTTAATCAAAGTCATTAACCATTTTTAACACCACTTTTTAGTCAATCTTTCCATTTTTCCTCTTTGGACATTGACCCTCTTTCCCATGTGAATTTTTAATTCACATTTATTTATCCTAGATTCCCCTCTTTTATATGTGAATTTTTAATTCACATTCTATCTTTCCAAGGCTTCTAGAACCTTGGACTTGTCACAATCTCCACATGTGACCAAGTCCCACCTGGAGCCCTTTATCCTTTAGACTCTCCTAGAATGTGGTGCAATTCACATTTATGTTTTCAACCACCTTTCCTTTTTCCATGTAGATTTTTGAGGAATTCCAAATTTCCTCAAATGTCCCTTTCACTCCCACTTGGGGACAAGGAATCCCTTTTTTGAGGAAATATTCTCACTCCCCAAGATCACCTCCTCTTAGCCATCTCACAATCCACATGTCAAGATGTGAGGGCTTGTGAGTCATCAACTTAGCTTAGCCCTTCATCTTGGCCTTGTTGGATAAATCCCAACCATTGAATTCTCTAGAGAATTCAAGTTTCTCTATAAATACCCCTTCCTCTAAGGCATTTGGGGGACTTAGCCATTTTGCAACTAAATGCTGCCATTTTGTGCACTCATTTAGTCATCAATTTCATCCATTCTCATTTGCATCCAAACACATAATCAAATCCTCCATTTAGCCACATCAAGAGCCATCAAGGAGCATACAAATCAATCCTAATCAAGGGCCAACCAAGGAGTTTCAGCTACAAGTAAGGTATAACCATTTTTATCTTCATTTAACACTTTCCTTTTTGCATTTTACAAATTCCTTAGGCTAATCTTGAGGTGTTTTCATTATGTTTTCCATTGCATTTTAATTGCTTAGAATAGGGTTAGACATTTTGGATATCCGCAGGAAGGATGCCTGGCTTTAGAATAAAACAGTCTTCTCCATTGATTTGCTTCTCCCCAATACATCTCGCATCAACAAACATGCTTGCATTGGTTCTTCACTCCAAGCCCTGAACAAAATACCAAATTTTAGCACTTGGATATTACAAGTAATCAACGAATCTAACAAATCTGAATTTTGGACAAATGAAGAACAAACAATAGTGAACATAAGGATGACACCTCTTAAAATGACACCAAGGATGACACCTCTGACTTTTGCAGAGGTGTGGAAAGCCCAAGTGTGATAGAGTTGCACCAATACAAGTTGCAGATGCCTTACATGTTCCTCCCTTTCTTGCCGAGTTTAGAAATCTCTATGTTTCTTTTATTCTATCTGCAACTATTTAGAGTTTGAAATTTTAATTGTTTAGCTAATAATGCAAAAATTTAATCTTTCTTCCTTGTTATCAATTGTGATGGTAGAGAGGCTATAAATTCCTATTACTATTACTTTAGTTGTACAAATATGAATACACATTAATTGTAAAAGATCAGACGTTTTCTATTTGGTAGCTAAGCAAAACCACACTACATATACTCAAGCACACATTTTCTCTTTGGCTAATAAAATTCTAAATTCAAATTCCACTTTCAAATTGAATTTACGAGACACGCTGAACCACCTCCCATCTTTTAAAAAATTGCATCATGGGAGTGAAAAGTTGTAAAGCTAAAGTGCGTCATGGAGTGGAAAGTTGTAAAGCTAAAGAACCCAAAGTTTGAACTTTCTAGATGTTAATAATGTGAATGTTGGATAGTTTATAACATTCTTATGCTACATATTACAGTCTCAAATGTCTCTAAATTATCTAATCCTCTTTTAAATAAAATCTTGATATATAATTGATTAATAAAAAAAATACTACTCAAACCTTTCTCCGCGCCCAAGTGAAGGCAAAAACAATACCATTCGAAGCCTGCTCTTTCATAAAAGAAATTAGAGATTCGAGAGTAGCTTGTTTCTAATGCATCAACTTGCCAAATTCTTATGGATCAAACTTCAAATGCACGTCAATAATCCGACCACCTTTTATTTGGAGTAAATCAATTATCAAGCCAAACGTAAAAGTGAAGAAATAAAATTGTTAGGAAGAAAAAGAAAAAAATAAATAAACTATACCTTGATCGCAGAGGAACAATATGCAAAGGGCGCCGGAACCTCCCCTGCAGAAGAATCGTTGACTCCATTTTGAATGACGCGCAAAACCTTCTTCAACGCAAAATACAAACAAAGAAAGCCTACATGCCACAAAGAAAACTAACATGCCACCTGGTATACAAAATTCAAGCCCCATTCGCCTCGCCCAAAATCATCCTTCCCCCAACCTTCGCCGCCAATCCCATATGACCACCACCTTCCCCTATAATCCTCGCCGCCAAAGCCAAACCCCAGCCCCACTTCTTCAATTCCCCCATTATCTCCTCCGTAGAACCACTCTG
>VDFB02338372.1:8386696-8424531 GCA_007258455.2 Sequoia sempervirens | reverse complement strand
ATCTCAATTCCTTTTTCACCACATGCAATGTTTTGGGAGTTCGTCATGAAGATGTGTCAATGAGACTCTTTGTGGAATCATTAGCAGATGTCGTTGCTGAATGGTTCTACCATTTTCCCAATGGGTCCATCAATTCTTGGGCTGCCATGAGGACAAAATTTGTAGATCGCTTCAAGAGTCCAGAGGATGAGCACACCCTTTTGGCCACGCTTAACCAGTCAAAGAAAGAGATACATCAACCAATGAGAGAGTTTGTGGCTTAGTTCAATAGAACAGTCATCTAGATCAAGCAAGAAAAGAAACCTTCTGAAGAGAATTTGAAATGCTTCTTTGTCAATGCTATGCCACCAGATATCAATTTTCATTTGAGAAGGAACAGGGTGGCAAACTTGAAGGCCACTTAGACTCTAGTCGTTGAACTAGAAGATGAATTTCTCAAGACTAGAAAATAGAAAAAGGTGCTCCAAACAGGTGATGCTCATCCTTTGACATATGTAGATCCCATGATTCATAAGCTTGCAAATGATATAACTTATCTTACTTGAGGTAGATAACTAAAAATATTCATCCTTATCAACAACCTTACCAGGATATCTCGAGAAGGAATCATAGCCAACAATTTGGAGCAAACAACATATAGTTGTAGTTGCCTCCCACACAACAATGGTTAGCAATAGAAGCACCCGCTGGTAGAGGCAATATGTACAGTTTTCACTTGTCTACTGAGCATGAAGGGACTATTTTCCCCGAAATGAGTAGATACTGGGAGATGAATAAGACTTGTGGAAAAGTAGAGGGAAGTAAAGAAGAAGAAACTACAACAAGAGGATATGGTGTCTTTGAAGTTAATTTCTTAGAATTTACTCCCAAGTTTGAAAGAGGTGGAGATGTGTATTCTACTTTAGATGAAGCTTCTTGCATGGTACTCACTCAAGGTCAACAAAACTTGAGTCAAAAAGATATGCAAGATTCTCATAAGGCTTCCACCTCTTTCAAATTTTCTTCTTCTTCATCTAGTTCTCATAAAGTTCCAAACATTATACCTAAAATTCCATCTGTTTAGACTCCTAATAAGAGAACATCTCCTTTTGATATTGTCGATTTCTATTAAAAAAATTAAAAATTTGAATCTCGCATGTTGAATATTTGAAGTTGAACCCTAGTGAATTGGATAGGTTAGTAAAGTTTGTTAAGTCCAGACAATCTAAAGCTAACTTAGTTTAATAAGACCTGGTGAATCATGAAACCTCACCCTCTAAGTCACCTTTTGACACTAAAGGTGCTTCCCTGGTCATATCTGATTAGAAACCTAATCCTTTCTATGTGTTCCTTGTACATAAATGGCCATAGATTTAAGTAATTGCATCATAGATTCCGGAGCATCAAATTATGTAATGCCCTTTGACATAGCTAAAGCTTTGGGTTTTTCATTAACAAAAACCTCTAAAAATGCTATTTAATGGATGCAAAAAAGGTTCCTTTAGTAGGGAAGATCAAAGACACTTAGGTGGCTTTAGTAGCCCATCTTGACAAGATACTCAAGCTAACAATCCTAGTCATCAACATACTAGCAAGTTATGGTATGCTTCTCAGCCGGAGTTTCTGCAAAGACTTAGAAGCAAAAATTTGATCGGACTAGTCATAGGAATTTATTTTGCTTGGCGATACAAAGATTCACTTGGAACCAAAACCTAAAGCCAAATTTACTGTGTTAAAGTCTAATGATCTACACTCCCAAATTCTATACACAGATTCTGGATTTGGTAATAATATGTTATTTCCGAAAGATACAAATGGTGAAACCTCTTCAGTCCTAACATCTCCTTTGAGTTGTGGACTCTAGAGTTTGATGGTAGTTGCTCCAATTCTTGTTCAGGTGTTGGGGTGGTGTTAGTATCACCCGATGGCAATAGGTTCCCTTCCTCAAATAAGTTGGAATTCAAAAATACTAATAATACTGCTAAGTATGAAGCTTTATTGGGAATGGAAATTGCTAGGGAAAAAGGAATTAAGAAATTGAGGGCAGTGGGAGATGTAAAACTAATCATCAAACAGGTGAGGAAGGTGTTTACTGTCAAGAATGAAAGATTAAGGCATTACAAAAATAGAGTGTGGGACAAAATGGAATCTTTTGACGCCTTCTCTATGAAGCAGTCCCAAGGGAGCAAAATGCCATAGCAGACTCCTTGACTATTTTAGCCTCTTTACTTCTCCCTCATCTTGATTTCGAAGATTTTTTGTATCAGATTGAAATAATCTATTAGCCTAATGTACTAGATAATGTAGAACACTGACAAATTTTTGAAAATGACAAGCAAATATAGGATTTCCTGGAATGCGTAGAGATGTTTGTTGAAATATTCTTTGAAGGCATTGAACTTGTATGTAAAGAAATTCTGCTCAGATAAGGAGTTAGAAGAAGCTCTGGTTCAGTTAAAGGGTAATAAGATACCCAAAGGATTGGTCTCCCTAGAACAATTATTCAATAGGAATGATAGATGCATCAATAAGAAGATGGTTGAATTTGTAAATAGTTTTGGAGAATACAAAAATGTCAATATAGGGACACCAGATAATCCTAAACTGGTATATATTGACAACTGTTGTATTGCTGATGAGAGGGATAGGTTGGTCCAACTATTGATAAAATATAAGGATATTTTTGCTTGATGCTATGATGATATGAAGCATTTCATGGGTGGTTGGT
Organism: Sequoia sempervirens; assembly: GCA_007258455.2. Taxonomy (NCBI): domain Eukaryota; kingdom Viridiplantae; phylum Streptophyta; class Pinopsida; order Cupressales; family Cupressaceae; genus Sequoia; species Sequoia sempervirens. The sequence goes on along the minus strand of VDFB02338372.1, from coordinate 8,421,824 downwards.
TACATCATCACATAGCTCTCAAGCCCGATATGTCACCTTTCAGATAGAAGCAAAGGAATTATAATCCAAAATTCACTGATGCTATCTTCTGAGAAATCAATAAGATGTTGAAGGAAAGAATCATTTATCCTATCCACCACTCCACCTGGGTGGCTAATATTGTTCTAGTTGGTAAGAAGGATGAAGAAATCAAAATTTGTATGGATTTCAGGAATTTGAATCAATCATCCCTAAAGGACAATTATCCACTCTCTGTGATGAATCATGTGTTGCAAATGGTGGTTGGATCCGAAATGATGTCAATGTTAGATGACTTCTCTATATATAACTACATTAGCGTGGACAAAGAAGATCAACATAAAACCGCCTTTGTTACTCCTTGGGGTATGTTCACTTATAATAGGATGCCTTTCAAATTAATTAATGCCAGGGCTACATTTTAGGGGGGCCATGGACCTATCTTTTGGTGATTTAAAAAATAAAATTATAGTTATATACTTGGATGATTTGATATTATTTTCCAAGAAAAGGTAGAACCATCTCAGGGACTTGGAAAGAATTTTGCAAAGGTACGAGTAACATATCATATCTCTTAACCTTAAGAAGTTAATTTTTGACATCATAGAAGGTAAAATCCTAGGAAATATTGTTCGTAAGGAGGGAATTAGGATAGACCTAGAAAGAGTTAGAGCCATTCAAAAATTAAGTTTTCCTTCTAATAAGATTGGTGTGAAATCTTTCTTCAGTCAACTAAACTTTTTGAGGAAATTTGTCCTAAATTTTTTAGAGATTACCAAGCATATAGTTGATATGATGAAAGAAAATCAAGGCTTTAAATGGAGTGATGTTGGCAAACAAGCTTTTGATGATATCAAGATAACTATTTCCAATGCCCTGGTGTTAGTGCATCCAAAATTTAGTAAATATTTCATCATCTACTATTATGCCTCAGAACACACAATGTATGCAATCCTCCTTCAAGAGAATGATCAGAAGATTGAGGCTCCCATCGCCTTTATGAGTGTTCTGGTGAAGAAGCATGAGTTGAATTGCTCCCAAGTTGAAAAACATGCTTTTACAGTAGTCAAGGTGGTTAAGTAGTTCAGGTTCTACATCCTGCATTCCCATGCCAAAGTTTTTGTTCTTGATGTTGTAGTAAAGAGTGTACTCATGCAACAGGAGATTGGATCCAATAAAAGAGGAGCTTGGGTAGCTAAAGTGCAAGAACATGACTTGGACATCAAACTACTAAGTTGGTAAGAGGTAGAGGACTTTGTAAGCTCATCGTTGTAAATGAGACAAAGGAAAGTGAAGTTTCCCAGATAGTATTGTTGGTAATTTTGTAGGATCCATGGTTTTCAGATGTGGCTTATTACCTCACCTATGGAGAGTGTCCCTCACACATTTCTCTAAAGGAGAGAAGGAACCTCAAATTGAATGTCCAAGTATGTGATCTAGAATGACACACTTTATAAGAAATATTTGGATGAAACGTTTCTGAGGTGCATTGATAAAGAGCAACAACAAAAACTTCTTAGAGCATTCCATGAAGAAGCTTGTGGAGGACATTTCTCTTCCTCTATTACAACCTTCAAAATTCTTAGACAATGCTACTATTGGCCAAGCATGTTCAAAGATGCTTATCACTGGCTGGCAAAGTGTGAGAAATGTAAGAGGTTTACTGGTATACCTCAATTAGCCATAGTTCCATTGAGACCCATAGTAATTGAAGAACCTTCCCAACAGTGAGGGTTAGAATTTGTGGGGCCAATCAATCCTACCTCAAGTGTTGGGCATACTCATATTCTAACAACCACTGATTACTTCACCAAGTGGGTCAAAGCTATCCCGGTGAAACACACTACTTCGGAAGTAGTTTGTGATTTTATTAAAGAAAATATTTTGGATCATTTCATAGTTCCTAAGAAATAGGTAACAAATAATGCAACCAACTTATCTTCTTCAGAAGTTGTTATGTTCTACTATGAACATGGGATTTCCCTCTCCCATTTGTTAGATTATTATCCTCAAGGAAATGGGCAAGCTGAGTCTAGTAAAAAGAATCTAATGGTGATCATGAAGAAGTTGATGGACAAAAATCAGTGGAATTGGCATAAGTTGTATGAGGCTTTATGGGAAGATCATACTACACGGAAAAGAGCTATTGGGATGTCTGCATTTGAATTGGTTTATGGGATTGGTACAACTCTTCCTTTGCCCCTAGAGCTGGCCATTATGAAGTTACATACAACCTTAGAAGATCAATAGTTCTAAAACTCCTTGGAGAAGAGAATCATGCATTCGAGAGAGTTAGAAGAACGAAGAGAAGATATGGTGGATATAATTACTCTATACCAGGCATAGGTTAAAAAAAATTGACAGGAGAGCTAGACCTAGGAATTTTATGGAAGGTGATATGGTTTTTCTTTGGGATAAGAGGTGAGAACCTAAAGGAGCTCATGGTAATTTTGATTCCTTGTGGAAGGGTTCTTTTCAGATTCATCAAGTGCATGGAAATAATTCTTTCAAGTTGGCATATCCACATGGCACAATCTTGCCCCTACCATATAATGGGCAAGATTTGAAATTATATCAAATTTGAAAGCAAGTATCCCCTGCCTTTATATTTTAGTAGCTTAGGAGTTTTTGGTGTGCATTTTGTTTTTGGGTGTGCATTCTATTTTTGGTTTGTCTTGGTCCTTCACCCTTTCTCTGTCATTTAGTCCTTAGACTTTGTCACCCAATGGAGCTCAACTAGATATACTAGGTTCTTATGTATCCTTGTTAGTCTGTGTCCCTAGTCATAGCTAGTTGTTGCCTAAGTTTTGAGTTCAGACATACATATTGAATATTTTTGATGTTGCTTTAGTTCCGACCCTTGGTATGTTACATGTTCTTTTCTTTTTCAGTTTTTGGTCAGTTTTCACAACCTTGTTGGTCTACGACCCCGTACTCAAAACTTACCTTTTCATTGACTTGGCTTTCTTTTTGAACTCTTTTCTTTTTGGCATCAGTCTTTCAACCAATTTTCAATACCTTTTTGGCTATCACATGAGTTTTATAACTTGCTTTTCTTGTGAAGAAGTCTCTTTCCAAAAGGCTATTTTTGAAATAGAGTAGGATTTCATAGTTGTGAGAAAGTTTGTCGAGACCGACATTTCTTTTCTAACTAGTCTTGACTTTGACCAACTGTTGTGAGCGTCATCTAAAGTGTACTCTACTAAGAGGAGGCATGCAAATAAAGGAAGGATGGTCACACCAGGTTTGACTAAAGTTTTCTAACTTCATTGGCTCCCGACGAAGTTTTCAAAAGTGATTCAAATATCCAACTTTGTCGAATATATCAAGGCTATCCGATATTGGCACCAAGTGGCCTATGTGTTAGCCATTAAATGTTGCTAATATTGAAGTGGGTGAAATAAATACTTGATTGTGTAGAATTAAGATGTCATTTGGGACATAATCATTCTTTTTGGGAAGTGTAATTCCAAAAATTAGAGAAGACAAATACATAGTTGTTAGTCAAAGAACTGGTTTGAGCTAGAGTGGGTGACATATTACTAGGTAAGTGATACTTCTAAATCTTTCCCTGATAATTGGAGATTGATTTTTCTATAAAGGTAGCATTGTTGAATACTCTTTAAAGGTGAATATTTGGGGAAAATGAGATACAAATACCTAGGATATGAGAATTTGGCTGGATTAGATAGTTCTTTGCCTAAAATAGGAGATACAAGGTTAGGGCATGTTAATTTGGATGCTTTTGGGGAGAGAATTTGTAAACTAGAAAGGGACACTATTACATAGAGGGTAGTAGAAAGTGGCCTTCTATAGGTTGCTGCATTTTTAGTTGTAGTACAATGCACAAAGCTCATGTTGGAATGTATATCCCGCTACAACCCTAAAACAAGTGAAATCCGCACCAAAGGTAATAACTTATTGGTAACTTTGGATAGAGCCACTATCAATGAATGCTTCAGGCTATCGAAAAGGGAGGTATACTCTCATTTCAATTTTACCCTATCTTAGTGTCACTTCTCAGAAAAGAAGGGTTAATATTGGAATTGTATCATGAAGGAATGGTTTGATCCTCCAAAGAAAGGGAAATCACAACTTCCTAAGAAGATGCATAAATCACATTTCAGGGATGAGATTTTAGATATTATTGTACTGTTACATAGGGTTAAAGGGAGCATGAATGCTCATGACTTCGAAGAATGGATGCATTTCTTTTTCTAGGTTATTTGTGCCTGTAGACACCTAAATTTGGACACTTAATTTATCCAAATTTATCGCTTTTCATCTAAGCTTCCCCTTATCCGCATTAATTAAGTAATATCACTATTATTTAATTAATCACTCTAAAGTTCTTCTAATCCTTAAGGTATCTAGTTAAATAATTAAATACCTTCCCCTTTCATCAAATAAATTAAATAAATATTCCATTTATTTAATTCCCTTTATGTCACATCCTCCATCTTTTATTATCTAATCCTAATCCTTCTTCTAATCTCATCATTAGGATGTGCACATGCCTAATCCTTGACTAGGAGGTGTCACATCCTCCAAGTTTTGCAAGTTGGCCTCTAATATTTCTTAGCCACCTAACCTTCCTCTAACCCCTCATCAACTTGTCTAATCACCCCTTTTAGTCAACTCTTCCCATCCCCCAAGGAATTTTTAATTCCTTTTGTCTTCCCAAAGTCCTTTGAGAAATTTTTAATTCCACTCTCATCTTTCAAGTAATATTAAATTCCTTTTCTCTTCCCCATGTCCTTTATGACATGTGTCTTTGGTCAACCTTATTAAAGGCCTTCCCCTTTTGGACAAGGCACTCCACTTCCCCATGTGAATTTTTAATTCATTTTTAATCCCCCAATGCACTCAAAAGGAATTTTTAATTCCTTCACTTCTTCCCACATGTCTTCTCTTTATTCTTTATTCTTTCCCTCTTCCCATGAGAATATTTGAGGAATTTTTAATTCCTCACATGTCCTCTCACCCACATGGGGACAAGTACCTCCTTTATGAGGAGATCTTGTCCAATCCCAAGGTACTTTGTACCCCCTCCATGTCATGTACTATCCTTCCACCTCATGTCCATTTCACCTTTTAGGGCTATATCACATGCCACATGTCAAGATGTGAGGGCTTGTGAGTTCTCAACTCACCTTGGCCCTACATCTTGATCATCGGTGGCTCAATCTTGGCCATCCATTTTCCTAGAGATTTCCAAAATCTCTATAAATACCCCCTATTTTCTCTCATTTTGGAGGAGATCATTTTGCTAGCCAAACTCTTGCAATTTTGTTTCTCAATCTACACTTAGCCATTTGCATCTATTTTGTCCAACTATCTTGCATCTCACACTTCACATCTTGCATCCACTTGCCATCAAGGAGCATACATCTCATCTCTACAATCGAAGGGCCAACCAAAGAACAACTCTACAAGGTAAAAGGTTCCATTTTTATGTTGTTAAGTTCATCATTTTCCCAATCTTGAAGTGTAGGGTGTTTTTAGTTGTTATTTGCACTCTCTTTAGTTTGTTGCTCATCTTTTAATGACTATATTCCCCTATCACAGTGCCAACCAACAATATTTGGATTGGGCCACTATAATCAGTGACCAATTGGATGGAATGATAAGGAGTTTTGTCGTTAATTTAGATAATTTTATATGTCTTCTTATATTTTCTATGTCTTGGCTTGCATAAGGCCTTGGATTTGCTTAAACCCTGTGGAGGATTTTGATGAAAAAATCCAAATCTATGCTTATTACCCTGATTTACAACTTGAAAAGAGTTATAGGAATTTTTCAAGGGTGGATGATGTTTTCAGTATGAGATTGGTTAGAGAGTGTAGGCTTTCCAATTGGTTACTAAGTATGACAACCTTTTCATCTAGTTTCATAAATTTACCTATTTAAGGGTTGGCAAATTCAATGATTTCCCTCTTAAGCTGCCCAAATATGTGGAAGACAAATTTATCCTAATAGAAGTCTATCACCAAGTTGTAGAGGTGAACAAAAGGTGTGTAGATAGGAAGAAAGCTGGAATTTTGTTTCTAATAGGTTTGGGGTATTACAAATGCAAATCTCAGTCTAATGCCCTTAATCTAAAAAGAGATATTGTGAAGTTCTCCCTTGGTACTTATGAAATAAGGTTCCCGTTTGATAGAAAGAGTTTTGTTAGAAACCACCTTTACCTTGGTCACCATATTCCACACCTCAAAGATTTCTAGGTAGGTTGTGTAAACGATAACAACGTAAGAAAAAGAGATTGGATGGGACTCTCCTTGGCACAAATATTTAAATTTAAGTTGGGATGGAATATAAGGGGAGTGTAGGATGATGACTCTGATTTGATTGATCCAAACTATGTCAGTCGGATACAAACACAACCCATGCAACCTATTGATTGGAATAGTGAAAAGACTAAGGATATCCACATTAGAACCTTAATAGTTCTGAGAATGACACGGGTATGGTTAGCTAGAATGAAGGGGGGAACTACGAAAGCCCCATTAAAAGAGAAAAAGGAGGAGCTTGAGAACAAGCAGGTGCTAGCCATGCAAGAATAATTCTTTTTGTCCCAACACCACAAACACAAACCACATCTCTTTCATGCAATAGTGGAAATGGAGATGATCCTCCTAAGAAAGATAAGGGTCTTGATCAAACGTGTGGTGGAGGCCCTCTCCTTGACGTCATAACTAAAGAACAACTAGATGATGGAAATATGCAATAGTTAGAAGAGGGTAATAAAAGGCATGAAGCTGATAGGAAAGTTTTGGAAACACATATCTGGCCGCTTGATTAATCCCAAGGTAGGCTAGAAGAAGATATATAGAAAGGTAAGGCTTCAATCTCTTCTACTTCAAGTACACAGTGTAATGAGAACTCCTCTTCTCAATAGAGCTCTTCAATTTTCAACATGTAGAACTTCTCAAAGCCATGATGCTCCACCATCTACACAATCCTAATTGAAAAATTCCCTCTCCAGGAAGAGAAAAATAGTTCCTATTTCTTTGCTTAAGGAAGATGTAGTAGGACAACTTTTGCAAAAAACTCCAAAGGTAAAGAAATTGAAAACTACATCTAGGCTAATGGAAGATGAAACCTCTAGACATTTGATTATGAAAGTTTCTCAACCTTCAATGCAAAGGGATCCTATTCAAGTTATGACAATAGATTATAATGCGACCAAAGTGAACTTAGGTCCACCTAATAGGGATAGAAACATTCATAATTTTTAGGTCACAACTTCTAGGTTGGTGGAGAGAACATAAAAAGATAAACAAGACAACTCTAGAAGATCAATAGTTCTAAAACTCCTTAGAGAAGAGAATCATGTATTTGAGCGAGTTAGAATAACAAAGAGAAGATATCGTGGATATAATTACTCTTCACTAGGAACGAGTTAAGAAATTTTTTGATAGGAGAGCTAGACCCAGGAATTTTTATGGAAGGTGATATGGTGTTACTTTGGGATAAGAGATGAAAACCTAAAGGAGCCCATGGTAAATTTGATTCCCTATGGAAGGGCCCTTTTCGGATTCATCAAGTGCATGGAAATAATTCTTTCAAGTTGTGAACTCTTTTCTTTTTGGCATTGGTCTTCAAACAATTGTCAATACCTTTTCAGCTACCACACAAGCTTTATAACTTTCTTGTCTTGCAAAGAAGTCTCTTTCTAAAAGGCTATTTTTGAAATAGAGTGAGATTTTCATAGTTGTGAGAAAGTTTGTCGAGATTGATGTTTCTTTTCTAACTAGTCCCGACTCTAACAAAGTGTTGTGAACATCATCTAAAGTGTACTCTACTAAGAGGAGGCATGCAAATAAAGGATGGTCACATCGGCTTTGACTGAAGTTTTCTAACTTCATTGACTCCTAATGAAGTTTTCAAAAGTGATTCAAATATCCGACTTTGTCAAATATATCAAGACTATCCGATATTGGAACCAATTGGCCTATGTGTGAGGCATTAAATGCTATCAATACTGAAGTGGGTGAAATAAATGCTCGATCATGCAGAATTAAGATGTCATTTGGGACAACCATTCTTTTTGGGAAGTGTAATTCTAGAAACTAGAGAAGACAAATACATAGTTGACACTCAAAGAAGTGGTTCGAGTTGGAGTGGGTGGAATATTACCAGGTAAGTGATACTCCTGAATCTTTCCCTGATAATTGTAGATTAATTTTTTTGCAAAGGTAGCATTGTTGAATTCTCTTTAAAGGTGAATATTTGGGAAAATGAGATACAAATACCCAGGAAATGAGAATTTGGGTGGATTAGATAGTTCTTTGCCTAAAATAGGAGATACGAGGTTAGGGCATGTTAATTTGGATGCTTTTTGGGAGAGAATTCGTAAACCATAAATGCACCCTATTACTTAGATGGTAGTAGAAAGTGGTCTTCTACAGGGTACCACATTCCTAGTAGTAGTGCAATGCACGAATCTCGTGTTGGAATGTATGTCCCACTACAACCTTGAAAAAAGGGAAATGTGCATCGAATATAACAACTTGTTTTTGATATTAGGGAAAAGTAGATTTTGAAGGGATCTGTAACCCTTTACAACAAGAAAAGCCAGGCTGCAGAAAGGACAGCCTGCAGCCAACAAAAAAGCCAGCACCCAAACAAAACCCATCAAGATTTACAATTAGCACTTTTCTTGTGGGAGCGAAGAGTCATGTCGAAAGAAGGCCGTCAAGATTTTTTTTTTTTACCCTTGACAATAATCCATCCTTCTTCCACCTGCGCAGCCATACTATGCCACACCTTCTTAATATTTTCATGATGATGAAAGCCAACAACCTTACACTTGGGGTTGTCCTCATGACTACTTTGTAAAGATAGAGACTTATTAGAAAAGCTGCTGGGATGAACAGCCGAGGCGCTTTCACCCGGAGAGGCAACCAATGGCTCAATATGGGTTGCCTTAACTACCTCACCAATAGAGACGACCGAAGGGGGGGTTCCAAGGTCCTGTGGTTCCGAAACAACCACCTTAGAAAAAACTCCTGTTATGATCAGCATTCTTCTCAACAGTATAATGTTGTTGAGAAGCACCTTTCCTCCAAGTTGATGTCTTAGTATTTTTCTCAAATCCATAATGTGCAGCAGCGTGTTCGGTTTTGAAGCATCTCCTACACCGGAAAGGAATTCCTTCATAATCCAAAGATTGGATCCAAGAGCCTTTAGAAGATTTGAGTAAGATCTCAGCAGGTAACCCTTTTGAAACATTTAAATCGACCAATATGCGAGCAAAGGTGGAATGAAGAATGTTAGAAGATTCATCATCCACCATCAAAAAATCTCCAAGAGCATCACCCACTTCCTCCAAAAGAGAGTCATTCCAAAGATGAAGGGGAAGATTAGGTAATCAAACCCAAATTGGGAATTTGTTAAAAGTTTCAGAAACAGGGTTGAAATCAGAATGCCAAGGTTTGACCATCAGCAAAAATTTGTCTTCCCAACTAAAAAATTTGTCACACAAAATAACATTTCTGTCCTAAGCATTGTCAAAATTTTGCCACAAAAAATCTTTTAGCCATAGGATAAATGTGAACTTTACTCGAAATAAGAGGCTCCCATTCAGAAGTAATCCAAGAGTGCAGAAGAGGGAGGCTGGGCCAAAATCCTTTGAACCGACAAATCACTCCATGAATAGAGAGGTCAGCAGTTGTCTCCTCAATTTTGTTGACAATTTCATCTTTTAGCTTCACAGAGATTGTATTCCGGACCGGAATAAAACCTCTAGAAAACCCTAGCTTAGATCCGACACTCATCCTGGCTTTGGCCGCAACACCAGCACTCTTAGCCTGCCCTCCACCATGCATATTCGCACTAGGAACATTAGCCATTCTAGACGCCATAGGAATAGAGCCGCCACTGCCCTGTCCGCCACCATGCATATAACAACTTGTTGGTAACCTTGGATAGAGCCACTATCAACAGATTATTTAGGCTATCGAAAAGGGAGGTATACTCTCATTTTGATTTTACCCTATCTTTGTGTCACTTAGAAAAGAAGGGGTATTATTATAATTGTATCACGAAGGAATGGTTTGATCCCCCAAAGAAAGGGAAATCACAACTTCCTAAGAAGATGCATAAATCACATTTCAGGGATGAGATTTCAGATATTATTGTACTATTGCATAGGGGTAAAAGGAGTGTGAATGCTCATGAATTCAAAGAATGGATGTATTTCTTCATCCAGGTTATCTATGCTAGCCAACAATATTTGGATTGGGCCACTATAATCAGTGACCAATTGGATGACATGATAAGGGGTTTGTTGTTAATAGATCATTTTATATGTCTTCTTATCTTTTCTATGTCAGAGAGCTTGCAGGTGATCTTGGTCAGAGAGTGTCTCCCGAGGCTTTCCAATTGGTTACTAAGTATGACAGCCTTTTCATCTAGTTCCAAAAATTTACCTAAGGGTTGGCAGATTCAATGATTTCCCTCTTAAGCTGCCCAAATATGTGGAAGACAAATTTATCCTAATAGATGTTGCCAAGTTGTAGAGGTGAACAAAAGTTGTGCAGATATGAAAAAAGTTGGGATTCCATTTCCAATAGGTTTGGGGTGTTACAAATGCAAATCTCAGTCTAATGCCCTTAATCTGAAAAGAGATATTGCGAAGTGCTCCCTCGATACTTATGAAAGAAGGTTCCCATTTGATAGCAAAAATTTTGTTAGAAACCACCTTTACCTTGGTCCTTGTTATTACCATATGCCACACCTCAAAGATTTTTGGGCATATTGTGTAGATGATAATGAGGTAAGAAAAAGGGATTGGATGAGACTCTCCTTGGCATAAATATTTAACTTTAAGTTGGGATGGAGTATAAGGGGAGTGTAGGATGATGAATCCAATTCGATTGATCCGACCTATGTCAGTTAGATACAAACATAGCCCATGCCATCTATTGATTGGAGCAGTGAAGAAACTAAGGACATCCACGTTAGAACTTCAGTAGTTTTGAGAAGGACATAGTTATGGTTAGCTAGGAAGAAGGGGGAAACTACCAAAGTCCTATCAAAAGAGAAAAAAGGAGGAGCTCAAGAACAAGTAGGTAGTAGCCATGTAAGCACAATTCCTTCTACGCCAACACCACCAACACAAACCATGTCTTTGTCGAGAAATAGTGGAAATGGAGATGATCCTCCTGTGAAAGATAAGGGTCCTGAGTAAACATGTGGTGGAGGCCCTCTCCTTGACATCATAACTAAAGAACAATGAGATGATGAAAGCAACAACCAGAAGAGGGTAATAAAGGGCATGAAGCTGATAGGGAAGCTTTGGAAACCCATATTTGACCACTTGATCTATCCCAAGGTAGGTTAGAAGGAGATATACAGAAAGGTAAGGCTTCAATCTCTTCTCCTTCAAGTATGGATAGTGCAATGAGAACTCCTCTTCTCAATAGAGCTCTTCAATTTTCAAGACCTGGGACTTCTCAAAGGCCTAATGCTCCCCCATCTACACCATCTTTGTTGGAAAATTCCCTCTAGGAAGAGGAAAACAATTCCCATTGCTTTGTCTGTGGCATATGTAGTAGGAAAACTTTTATAGAAAACTCCAAAGGTAAGGAAATTGAAAACTACATCTAGGCTAATGGAAGATGAAACCTCTAGACATTTGATTATGGAAGTTGCTCAACCTTTAGTGCAAAGGGATCCTAGTCGGGTTACAAAACAGATTACAATGTGACCAAAGTGGACTTAGGTCCACCTAGTAGGGGCATAGACATTCATAATTTTTAGGTTACAACTTCAAGGTTGATGGATAGAACAAAAAAGGATAAAGAATACAAGGATGAGTTAAAGAAATTTGTGGAACTCCTCTCGAATTATCTTAGAACTTTAAAAAATCACTCTCCTCAACCTTTGAGCCAAGCAAGCCCTACTTTAAATACCAATTCTATTGTTGGGAAGGCCATGATGAGTAGAAGTCAAAAGGATAGATATTATGGCAAGGTTGTCCAAAGTTGGGTACTAGAGATTAAAGTTAAAGGGCCTCCTTTGATTGAGAAATTGAAAAAGGCGTATGATGAGTTTGTGTTAACAAACTCAATCAAATATGAATTAGTTAACTGTTAATAGGGGGAGACACACTGGTTGCAAATTGACCATGAGTTCGCCAAAATTATTGCAATGGGTATGGAGAAGGCCGCTCTTGAAAACATTATTACATCCAAAGAAGATTCTCAAATTATCATGTGGAGGACAAGTATAGCATGGAAACTTGAAGTTAAAAAATAAAATTTCCTAGAGCAAATGAAGCTGATGAAGGAGTGTGGCTACCTGAATAACAATTTCACTAAGAATTTTTCTGATTTTAGATGTCCGATTATGAAAGGTGACAACCAAGGGCCTACTACATTCGAGGAGTTAAAGAATGGTTTCTTGAAAGTGGTTGACACTTATTTAGGAGAACAAGTATTTGATAAAAAAGTGCTAAAGAAGTTGGATAGAATCGATTTAGTATTATCATAGCATGAGGACTCTCCTATACTCATTACACATAAAATGGATACAATTTTGGGTTCCAAGGCCACTTGGCAATTGAGAACAAGGAATGTAACTGTTCCACAATAGACAAAAAATCCTACTGTTATGATAGCCCTAAAAGATTACCAAGTACGTGTGGCATCTACTCAATAAATATCGCTTGAAGGAGAGATTCCTACCACTTTACATACCCAACCACCCTAGCAATAGTAGTTTCTCTGGTTTTATCTTTTATTTTAAAAATGTTTAAACTTGATTATTCTGATTGTTTCAAGAATCAGTTATTTTTAGTTACTCCAAATTCTCTAGCGATGGTTATGTTTCAAAAGCTATAAATATTTTATTTTGATATTGCAATGGTCTGAAATTTGGATCCCCCTTGCACTATGATGCATGAGTGAGAATCAATCATAATAGAATGATCAATTTTGTAGTTTTAATTTATGTGAATGTTTATTGTTTGTGTGTAGTGAATTGTGAGTTAGATACTAATGTTTATGAATATGTATGTGAGCTTAGATGAACATTTGGATATTCCTTCCCTATGATGATGTGTTGTTCAGTGGTGTTTGATTCATTTATTTGCAGCAAATGTTAAGATTGTATTGAGTTGATTTAGCAAGTTTTGATAGTCTAGTTTGTGAGCTATGATATTAATTGTTTGCTAGTCCATTTTCAACATTGAAGTTAATTTTCTTTCGTTTTAAAGCATTTTCCTTTGCATCTATTTCATGGCTATGTATAGAAGTTAGTTTTCCTTTCCTAATTTTGGTTAAAAACATACCCCCACTTTCATATATTTCAAAAATTCAAAATTGTATCAAAAGAGGGAGATGTACCTCAATCAAAATTCTGAGGAAGATCACCAATGCAATGGTGATCTCTCCAACTGTTGTTGATTGATTAGTCCTTCTTTGGGAATTATAGTCATTTTGTGTCAATCATCTAAAGGACAAATATGTCAACCAACAATATTAATACAAGTATAGTCTCTTTGGTGGTGGGGTTTTTCCGCATGAAGGTTTCTCCATATAAATCTAGTGTTAATACGTTGTTGATTTAATATACTTCTTTATGTTTCATTTCAATTTATTTATTTATGTAGCATTATAAATTGTCTCTCTTGAATATTTCATACTAGGTTTTTGCTCCCTCCTATGTGCTTGGACTTAATTATACACCTAGTTTCCCAAATTATGCATCCCATGGATCATTTTACCATTTATTAAAAAATCAAATGTGTAAGACTCAAGTATATATTTAATACTTCCCCCTCGACACTTTGGATCCCAAAAAAAGTGGGATATGTACTAGGGCACCTTGCACCCTTGTCCCCTTAAAATGACCCCAAATTTAAATATGTCGGTGTCGATAATTTATTATTTGAAATTCAAATCCTAATTATTGAGACCATTGGGATCTATTTTTTAGGAAATTAGATTAATTGCACATACATATTTTCATAATTTTTAAGAGAAAAGAAGAACAACAAGAATTATCAAGCAATATTGGAGAATAATTATTATCAATTCAAGAGCAGTCAAAAGAAGAATTTGTAGAATTATTGTAGAATTTCATCATCTAAGCATCATGTCAAGTTTCAAGCGATCTTTTTCATATTCATGCATACATTTTGTTTGTGAGTACTAATGCTTGTAGGTTTTCAATTCAAATGAATATAAATTGCAATCAAACTTTGAAGGTGATGGGCATGACTTCAATCCATCAAGGAAATTAGATTTGAGTGGTGAGTTACAGTTAGTTATCCCTCAAAAGGATAAGCTCTCTTTATCATCAATTTTACTATTGTGGAGGTAGAAATACCAACACGGGGTTTGACTAAGGCAAGCCCCTATATGTCACAACCCTTCCCTTTTGTTTGAATGTGCAGGTTACATATCTAAAGAGGATTGGAAGTATATGGAAGCCAATTTTCTTATTTATGCACTCAAGCCCTACAACCTGACAAGATACAAAAACTCCATTATTTGAATAAAAAATGAAGATTCGACAATGAGATTTGGAAGGAAGAAGCCACAGACCAAGGACCTAAGGCTTGCAAAAACTTTTTAATTTTAGATCTCCAATCTAAGGCACCTTGGGCACCCTTATCCACTCAAATCAAGCTTAAATTCGAATAAAAGGTGCATCAATATCTTCTGTGCTCATTTCTAGTCTTCAATTTTGGTTATCATTTTCTAGTTTATGATGCAAAGGAAGGACTTTCCTAACACAACTTGACTACCTTGACACCTTTCAAACAAAGATTCATTTCAAACAATCACTAAATACATACTAGTGCACTTGGAAACATTGATATGATGGCCTAATGGGCACTTAACAAAGAGAACAACATCAAAACTTGAGAGCCTTGGTCTATGCAGACCTACCGCAACATATTTCATTGGTTTCCAATCCAACTATGACCAAACTATGCATAGATTTGTTCAATCACCAAACAACCTAGGGTTTTTGATTGTTTTTAGACAAATGAGAGCACACTGTCATTAACAACTTCATCAAAATTGAGAACCATGAGTCCTCCTTTTTCCAAAATGTAGGAAGCATCATGACAGAGTTTTCCACCAATTTTCATGGGTTTCCAATGGTGGAAACTCTGTCCATTAATTTAATTTGCTCCCTAGAAACCCTAGGTAGGGTATGGACATGTCAATACAAAAATGGCTATAACTTTTGAAAATCACAATGAAAATCACTCAAACCAAAAGCATTAGGAAGATATCAACATTCTTAAACTTTTCCAATAACTTGCAAGGTTGTACTATACAATACAAGGCCATACAATCCAATTTACAGTTTGTTTCACACACAAAAATGCAAGCAAAATGTGGAAAAATAAAGTTCTTTTCATTCTAGATCTTCTCCAACCTTGGTGCTCGTGTGTACATGTCATATTTAAGCCATTTCATTCATTCCCAATGCCCAAAACTACTTCCTAACTTCCCAAACCAAAAATGCAACTTTTGATAACTTTGACATAACAACTTTTGTAACTTTTTGCAACTTTTACAACTTTTTGCTCCTAATCACCAAAATGATTCAAAAGGATCACAAATGGCCTAGAATGGTCCAAATTGAGCTTATTGACCCAAAACAATGCAAAGCAACCCAAAATTCAAAGCTTTACAATATGCATCCAAAGATGCCCCTATATCAGTTTATTTGTTTTCATATCAAAACAATACATTTTCATATGTTAGCTAGTTGCATCATTGCATTTGCATTTCAAACTCTCAATCAACCATCAAAATTTAGATCCAAGGGCAAATTGGTTGTTGGATATTCAATCACACTCTTGTGTAGATTTAAATTCTCAGGTATGTTAAGGAATTATATCACATCATTCTACCAATTATTGAAAAAGGCTTTGATTCTAGGGGTTAAACTTAGGATCACCTTTTCCACCCTCATTTTGGTGAACTTGACTGATTTACATTACATACCTTCTAAAATTTGAAGCATATCATCTTAGATCTGAAATTAATATTGCATTGTTTTGCATTCATCATTTAGGCATTCATTATTGCATGAAAAATAATTAAAAAATAAAAACTTTACATACCATATTACATTCAAAGTTCAACTAAGGTTAATTGCATTCATTATAGGTCATATCTATATCTTAATTACATTTAAAAATCTGCATTAGGTCATATTAGATCTAAAATCAAATATGAAAATATTCATTGCATTCATTTAAGCATCTTGTATATAGTCAAAAAGTGGAAAAAGTGCATTGTTTTATTGCCAAAAGACATCAAGATCTTAATTTTTCAGATTTTGCATATTAAGATTAGTAAGTTGCTGCACTTTAGATCTAAAGATTACATTCAAAATATCATTTTATTTCTTGAACATTTTGAAAATTGCTTGCATACTTCCATTTTGCATTGCATAATCATAAATTAGTCAAATTATGGAAATTTATTCACTGTCAGACTTGTATTATCACATAACAAAATAATTAAACACTATTGGAACCTATGGAAAATTTGGAATTATGATGAATGGTGTATTCACACCCATTTTCAAAGAGATTGCACTCAAGGATAACCCTAGAGATCTCAATGCAAAGGAGATTGAAATATTGCAATAGGGCTATCCTAGGAGATGAATATGATCTAATGAGGGGTTCACCACCAAGTTTAGACTTGGAAAAGACAATGTAATGCAAGTTGTAAGACAAAATCCTAATTGAATGCAAAATATAGAAATATGAACAAAATGCAATAGAAAGTTATGAGATAGAAAGTGTGCACCTGGGATTCTGAAGAAGGCCGAATGGAGGTCTATAATTTTGGAAAATCTGCTGTCACAGTTGACTGGGACTCATTCGCCAAGCTGGGCGAAGCAGTCCTACTTCTGGTAAAATGCATTGGAGCAGGTTTCAACCAAAAGGGTATTTGGATATGTCCAAGTGCTAAACCCCTTGCTTTGATACCATATGTAACATCCTACTCTTTCTTACAAAGAGTTACCATGAATTATTCTCCAAATAGTAAATAACTAAGAACATAGATGAAAATAGGTACAATTTTTTTCTTTTCCTTTTTAAATATGGAACATGCTTCTGCATAACTGTTGCTATAAATATATAACAAAGCATAAGAAACTCCACCCAGGATAAGAAACTCATTTGAGGCATGCATGAAGAAATTTCTTGTCTCCCCCTATAACTCCCTTTTCTTTAGGCAACACAACAAACCATACACATTTACTATGACGAGTGCCAAGTTTGAAGTTAAACTTCTTGCCTTGCATGCCAACCAATGCCTTTGAGCTTCCACCAACTCAATATACACAACCTATGGTCTCCAAAATGTAATTAGCCCCCCAAAGGCACTTTCAGATTCAATTGCTTCTGCTTGCCAAAACTTATACTTCTAAACAACTCCATATATGTTTTGTTCATCTTGGATTCTTGAATCATAAAAATATCTACTAATGATGTCTCAAATAGTGCCTCACCAGATACTTTTTGTTGGGAGCGTTTAAGCCCCCTAACATTCCAAGAATATATCCTCATTGCTACTCGACAAAGGTAATACCCTTCCCTAATCTTAGAAGCCTCACAACTTCTAGACCTTCTACATCTCCATCTAGTGAACTCTTCTCTATGTTTGTCTTTCTACCTTTTCTTTTTCCCTTCACCGCAATCTAGGGATTTTTTTGCCATTTCTGTTTGCTTGATACCCAGCCTGCTTGTTACTTGTGAGGTTGATATTATGTTTGGGTCCTCCTTCAGCTGTTCTTCATTATTATTCATCTCCCTTGACTTTATTTCATCCTCTTCCACCATTATCTCCCCTAAAGATGCAACCTCTGCCTGAGAGTTATTATGTTCTCCCTCGACTGAAAATTCATTCATATCCCTTTGCGCCACCTTTGTTAGACCTAGTCGCTCACTACCTAATTCCAGAATTGCTTCCAAACGCTCCAGGTCTTACCTTATATCCCCTTCCTCTACTATATCCAAACCATCGTATAAATCCTCCACATTGTGAGGGTTCTGAATCTCCTTGTCTGACAATTGATCTTCCTTCGTGCCCATCGATATCTGATGGTTTTCCCTACTTCCATTCCTCGGATTTCATCTTCTAGCGATTTACATATTGCCTCTGTTAATTTTTTTCCCCCTTCACCTAGCCTCTTTTCTTCCTTCCTTCCGTCATTCATAAAGGCTTTTGATGTTTTCAACTCTCCTACCAGTTCGGGTATAAAATCCCATTCCCTCCTCCGAGATAAGTTCTAATTCATCCCATTTGGGGCAATTTGGGTTTATCTCTACACAGATTCTCACATGGGTGTTTTGCTTCCCCTGGAGTGAGCCTTTGTCGACTTATGAAGGTTCCCAATGCTTCTCCTATCCACTCCAATATTTCCCTACTCCAGTACCCAGTTGGCAGATTATAAAAGTTCACCCATGCTAGCATTTTATCCATCACATGTTTTTTTGGGTCGAAATTTGATTCCCATTCTTTGAAATAGTAACCTATCCAATCCATCATTAGGGCTTTCTCTTCCATTATATATTGTTTGAGTTGCAGATAAGAACAAACAACCAATAGGAAATTATTCGGTAAAAAAATTATAGTTACCTCATCACCCCAATTGTCTGACCACCATCTCTGTATCTTTCCTCTTGGGCTTCCTCTGCTGTACCACTTAACAAAAAAAGCTCTCTCCTTTAGATGGTTTTTAGTTTGCTGCAGCATTTTGGAAGGAATTACCATTGCCATGTTGTTCTTCCTTCTTCCATTCTTTTCTTTCCCCTGACCTAGAGTTTTTGTTCTATCAAACAAATTCTTATCCCTCTAATTCCTTTGCATTCTCCATGATTGGCTATTGGCTTCTCCATTCGGTTGTTTTCTTTTGCCGTAGTTCACTTGGATCGCATTTGCCCCCGTTGCGAATGGAGGCATCTGCGCACCCGAATCCTCGTATTCCCTTCGATCCTTTGGATCGCACCAATTGCCCTTCGTTCTTCGGTCGAAGTGATTTGCAGCGGTCTCTCTATCTTTTTGCCCAAGCCAACCATACCCATTTGCCTTTCTTCTCGTGTCTTGATTGCGCCTATGGCGATGGTCTGGCCACGCCATTTGATTACCATGCTGGTTTTTGTTGAAGTTCCATTGCCATTTTGTCTTTTGATATCCCCTGAAGCTTCGCCAATTTGTCGCCTGATGCCCTCCCTGTGACTTCCTCCCGCTGAAACCTGATGTCGATTGGTGTTTCCTCCACGACCAGCATCGCGTTTGATGCATTGTGAATACCCCTGATCCCTTCTTTTCGCCCAACTCTGCTAGTGATCCCTCAAAGCATACCTCTTCGTCTCCTAGAGTGGCAGTTCTCTGTCTGCTTCATCCACTCAAGCTCTAATCTGCCTTTCGCTATTTTCGCTACGCTCGCACATTTTCATTTACTAGTTGGAGCTATTCTTTAACCTAATGATTAAACATTAAATGTATAATATATTATTTAAATATACAATTTTACAATATACTTACAATATATAAATATAATATATTTTATAGTAAATACAATTTCTTTTAAAGCTTACATGTATGCCTGTATCAGAAATATACAAAGGAAAATCTTTATAGACGGGTTAAAGGGCAGAACGAATGGAGACGTTTCGTCTCAATCGTCTTGCATTTTTCGAAGGAAACCTTGACTGTTGATGGCCGAAGTTAGCTCGGTCCCTCTTGTAGAGAGGACGCCTTCGCCGTAAAAAATTCTGTTCTGGTAGGGTTTCGTAATATTTTTCCTGCAAACTCTGGCCATTTTTCTCATCGGCATTGTTGACGGCACGATACAGTTTGTGCAGAATCTAGAGGTAAGTCACTTGCCATGGTTTCAATGAGTATTTTTTTTGAGAATCTGTACGCGGCAGGATCATTTTTTGTTGTCTTTTATCTCATTCTAAAATAATTCTGTTGTTAACTGTTAAATGAAGGCATTGGTTCCGTGGTTTCATCTATGGCTGTTTTCACATATGATATTATTATAATACGTAGTGTTAAATCCGTACTTGTTTCTTCATGCAGAGATATTTTGAACTGTGAAATGAATTTTACATTTATTTGGTTGTTTTGTATTTTTAGTTATTCTGTTTTCTTTGTTCTTGAGGTTAGTTTTTTGAAAATTTTCCGGACTCTTTTTTGATTTTGGGGGTTTGGGGTTTTTTTTGCTTGATTTTTACCAGAGGAGTTCAAAAAGATTTTTCACAGTCACTTGGCAACATTTCCCTTCTGCTGTTATATTACTGAAATTTCAATCTGAACAAAAATAATGCTGATTTCATATTATTTGAAATTTCTATTTGAGAAAAAATTAACAGGTTTACTTATTGGTTATTTTCTTTTTGCTTTGGATAAATTGTATTTGATATTTTCTGCAGTTGGGACAGTTCATCCTATTCCAACTGGATTAAAATTTGGAGTTTATGTTTGGCCTATATTTTATAGGTACAGGCAATTTTATTTGTGTTTTTGAAATGAGGAGTATGTATTCTTGAGTAGCTTGCAAATTAGGTTTAGAAAGGGAAAATAAGGTGGGATTTTTTTATTAATCTTTTTTCCTTGAAAGAGGGATTGATGCATGCTAATATTTTTTGCCTTTCTGATGCTAGTATGTAGGGACTCGCTTTTTGAATTTTTAGTTTGCTGGTTAACACATTTATTGGGTCTTCCCTTATTATGGTCTTATTTAGGATCCAATTCCTTGTTGATTTTTAAGCTATAACGGTTAGCTTTTGTTTTTGGTTCGTAAATTTCACTTGAAGGGGCTATGCTATACCCACTATTTTGACCCTTGGTGTGTCTTCCTGGTATTTGAGCTCACAGCTCTGCTCCTTACTAGTGTTGTATGTTGTCCCACGAAATCTATCACATTTGAAAACTGCAAATAATAAAATTTAAAATAAAATAAAAATTGTGAAGTAGTGATTGCTTAAGAAGAGTAATCTCAGCTCCAGCTAGCAATGGGTTGTTGAGAGTTTGCAGCAACTTTAGATAAGTTAATTTGTTTATGTTGTTTGCAAAATACAAGTGTAGTTATTGCCCTGCACATAAATTTGTTGCATGTACTCTCCATGGGACCACAAGAATTAACTCACTTTTTCAAGATATCTTGATATGTAGGCTGGGAGAATATTTTCCTAGAGTTTAATTATTTTATACTATATTTTTGCAAGTCTTGTGCTTGGTATATTTGCAACTCAATTCAAAGGTCACAGGGTTGTTCGATCCAAGGTGATCTCAGGAAAAACACTTCAATCTCACACTTTTGCCAGCAGTGATTTGATTTTGACTTGCAAGTTATTTCTTTGAAGATCCGATTTGCCTGTGTAAGGTGTTTGACCACATAGGTTGCAAGTGTGAAGTAGGTTGAGACAGGTAAGAGAAGCATTAATAGATGCAAATGTGGAGAGTGCAGATTGAAATGGGCAAATACTCGCAAGTTGTTGCAGGCTGAGATCCATACTTTGTGAAAAGGCCAATTCATTTTTTTTTGCAGATTTTTACTTCATCTTTGTGAAGCGTGCAATCCATGCTCTATGAAAAGGACAATTCATTTTGATAGACTTGTGATTCATTGTGGAAGGATGATTTGCATGCAAAGGGCGTGATCTGCTATCCAGAGGGCAAGATTTGTTGTTGAAAGGCTGAATGACAAGGTTTTGAAAGCACTTGAACTTGCAAGAAGCCATGGTGTGGGTGAAAGAAGGCATGAGCAAATTGATTCACTTGTTAGAGGCCACCATTGACTTGTTATTGCATGTGGATTTGCTTGTTATAGATTGCATATTAGTAGGGTGTTCCATCGAGTGTGCATTGATGAAGTTCACCTCTATTGTGACGGGTAGAGATTTGATTCAGTGATGTGCACTTCCACTGCAATAGGCAAAGTTTTATTCCATTCAATGTGTAGGCTGTTCCATTCACTGTACAAACTGATTGTTCCTTTACCTAGGCTAACTGCATTCATTGTGAAGGAGCGAATCCATTGTGAGGGGCTTAGGGCGATCCAATTTGTTGTAGGCCATTGATCTTGGTTTATGGCAAGTTTGTTGCATGTCATTGGGCACAACTTTTTTGCTTTTTTGTATGAGAAAGGTGCAAACCTTTGTCCTTGTATGAGACAAGCATTAAATCAAATCCATGCATTGTGACAATGATCTAGCAGTCAAAATTACTCCAATCTCCTTTTAAAAAGGCACGCTTTAAGTTTTTGTGTGCAATCAATTAGGCAACATAAGGAAAAATTTAAATAATTGCAACTTTTGACTGGCAACTCGAAGTTGAATGCCAATTTTTTGAAAGTTAATCATTTTTTGCTCAATCCATTGAAAATACATTATCACACTAAAATTATAAAGTGCTCTTTTTTGTTCCATTGGATTTGTCTAAAGCATTAAGCATATAAAGTGCCAAAATATGGGGGGGATCCAATATTGAATCAAGGGGGTGTGTTGTGTGTTGTGTGTTGTGCACTTCCTAACTCCATTCCATTTCTTCATTTCTGCAACAATTCAGTTTCTAGGATGGGTTCAAATCAAGTTGTCACACCATTAACACCCTTTAATTATCATGATTGGAAACTAAAAGTTCAACTTGTGTTAAAGAACAAAGGGTTGTATAGGGTGATAATGGGCACTAAGAAAGAACTTGCTGCGAAGGAAGCTAAAGAAAAGTGGTTTAACAAATGTGATCAAGTGTAATGTCCCCGTTTTAAACTTAGCCTAAAAACATAAAATGCACAAGTTAGGACATAGAATTTGTTTTAACCAACACATAATTTTGCTCATGTAAATAGTCTTGAAGACCTGCACACAATCATGTATTATCAACAAAGCACATAGCTCCTTTTTCATGATTAAATTAGATCATTTCAGATTGCACATTTCAAGAATAAGATAAATTAAATGCATTATTATCAACTAGTGCATAACTAACATAATCTGATATGACTTATTACTATTGATCGGAATAGATCTTCGCCTTGTTTCCTCTTTCCTAAACTCTTTGGATGGTAGGTTTACTGTGCCAAGGGTGCGTGAACAATTTCTAATTGGACTCCCTCAAGGTTTCCTACATGTCTTGGGACCGTCCCTCAATGGACCGATTTACCAGACTTTCCCTCCACAAACTCCCTATCCTTAGTGGGTACTAGCGAAAGGGGATTTTGGGCCTGAAGTCTATTCTTCAAAGTAAAGTCATAATAGATCAATAAGACACAATAATTGCTGTAAGCAACATTATTGTGGCTTTGACAAATAACATCCATAAATCTGCATATTGTCTTACTTTGTATAGTAGTCTTAATACATTGACATATATGTTTATTGATTGCAATGGTCATTTAATATACATTCACTTTCATAATCAAATCTACAGATCATCACAAATTTACACATACGCTAATATTGATTCTGATAGGGTCCGAGTTAGGCGTTACATTGTAACCCACTGTCATAGGAATTGGAATTCGATTTTATAAACTTCAATGTTATATCATTCGGTTGAGGATACTTACCTCTGATCGACGTACTAGCTGGATTTCTTCCAGACATATTTCCCTGAGCCCGATCCGTCTTCTTTCTATGATGCTTTTCTTTTGATATCATCTTATTATTATTGAAAATTCAAAGAGCATTTACTAAATATCATTATCTAAATTGCTAATGTATTTAGCAACTTAATTACTTAGATCCATGAAGTACTTATCTGTTTGCTTGCCCGTATTCCTTCCTCTTAGCTAGGATTGTAATGTCCCAAATTCTAGATCATTCGATTTTTCAATTTCCTCCTTATTGGATTGGCATAAATTGTCATCCAATATCATCTAAGTTTCCAAATAAGTCTGATGATAATGAAGATTGAGTACAATAGCTGTTTTCGGAATTAGTCTTTAAAATCATGCTTTGTAAAATACAAGAGGCTTAGACCTCTATCGGTCGTTGCTCTAGATTCTTGTCTTCATATTCATGCCAATTTAGATATAGGCGTTGTATCTAAATATTACTTATTATTCATGCAACCATGACATATTTAACCTTAAGCTCCTCAAGAGTGTTCAAATCTGTTGTTTAAACTATACATAGATATATCTCCCAATTCTATATTTCCTATCTTTCTCCTTATTATACTCTATATTCAGGAATGTGTGACTTTCCTTTCTTACTCACTAAATTCCTCAAATACTTTATTAATCAATTTGCTGGTTTCTAACATGCTAGCCCAGATCTGACCCATTCCATGCTCTCCAACTGAGGAGGATCATTCTATTTATAATCCCCCCCAAAAGATGAAGAGTCACACTGAAAGATATACCCATTCACCTTAATCGTTCTAAACCACTAACTCTGTTGAGGAAGACACAACTCTTCATAGTGGCCGCTGACTTAACGATCTTAATTTAATTTCAAATTTGTTTGGAATTGCTGCCAAAGACATATTTAACAAAAATCCTTAATCGACCATCTTAACAAGTCGCTATTACTGGCTTCTTTTTCCAAAGCGATTTCCTTACAAGATCGCTGCCCTCCTTATTTCATATGCCTAGGTTAGAGGCCACAACTAGATCTTTTGGTAGGGTTATGACATTTTCCACTGGTCTGGTGTTTCTCCCAGTATTGCGTGATTTCCATTCATTTCTGGAGGATCATCAGTCCAGTGTTTTACAGATCGCTAATTTGATCCTTATTTAACTTTATTTATAGTTCATTTGTTATTCTTATTATCAAATTGATCTTTTTTTTTAAATATTTCGATATTAAAGCATAAATATGTATTGGCTGATATAATAATGTTATTTTAATACTTCATATTTTACTCGTTAAAGTCAATATATATATATTATGTTATTTCAATGTGTCACAATCCTCTACATGGGTATGTTATGAATATTTGGTATCTATATCAGGTAATCACAATATTATATTTTGATATTATATTTTGTGTATTGTATACTGAATGCTCTGATTTATTATTAGGATTATATTGATAATTATAATATTATCAATGATAATTATAATTATATTTAGATCGTAATTACTCATGTTCGGATTTGGACATTTATTGTATTTTATTTATTTATTAGCATCTCGCTATTTCATACTTGGGTGTTACACTTTCGGGGGACATGACATCAAGCCTTTGGATTTTTGCATCTTAATATATCTCTTGGCCTTTTTTTCATGTAGAGCCCTTGAATACACCCAATGAAGTTGGGCTTGCATTAGAAAATCTCTTTGGGAAGGTAGATGAAATGAAAGGTCATGAGTTGGAAAATGAGCTCATAACCTTGAGCCTTAGTTCCTTTGACACTCTAGAGAACTTCACGAAGTTCAAATCATAAAGCTTGTAGTTGAAAGAATGTGGAATAAAGAGAAAAGATGATCAATTAGTTCTTTCTATACTCTCCAAACTAGGTCTTGACTATTTTGTGTTTCTATCTACCTTCTACTCCACCAAAAGGGCTCTTGGGTTAGCTTGGAAGATGACTTCTCTAGATAACTTCATTGCTGACTTGACTAGGGAGCAAGATAAGTTAATACAGATGGGTGCATTGAAGTCTTCAAAACCACAAGCCCTCTTTGTTGGGAATGGGAAACAATAGACTTCAAACAACAAAGGGGAGAAGAAAAAAACAAAGAAGGATGAGGAGACCAAGAAAGAACAGAAATCAAAATCTTCCAAAACCAACATTGAAACTTCTTCAAATCAAGGGAAACCTAAGAAAGAAAAAGTTCATTATTACTATTGCAAGAAACTTGGGCATGATGAGCACAGATGTATGAAGAAGCAGATTGACCACTACTCACATCTTCGTGAGAAGCACAAGATATGGGTCTTTGAATCTATCAAAGAATCCTTGCCAACTCAAGGATCTACTAAGGAAATGGAAAAAGGTAAAGAGAAAACTAAGGGCAAATCTCTAGTTGCTATTGCATCATCATCAACTCCATCTTGGATCATTGACTTAGGTGCCTAACACCACATGGGTTCTTCACAGGTTGAATTTTTTTCCTTAGAGCCTTATGGCATGTATACTATCACTTAGGGTGATGACACTCTAGTATCAGTTACAAGGAGAGAGTTTGTTGAAGTTGAAGGTGGCACATCCACAAATGTTCTAAGTGTACCATCTCTTTCAACTAATCTCCTATTAGTCTATCAGATTACACAAAGTGGGGCAGGCAAGATAGTTGAGTTCACACTTGATTTAGTGCTTATCAAAAACTTGTAGAGTAGAGAGCTTATTGTAGTTGGGATAGTTGATCATGCATCTTGATTGTATGCCTTCTCACATTTTGCTCCAGATGAACTTGCAGTACCATTGATTGGTTTACACTCTCATGCAGTTAGAGTGGATCAGATACTTGAGGAGAAGTTTGGTTGCTTGAACCTGTTGTGACCTTTTCACACATCGCCCCATCGCTGATGGGGACCCCCAGTTGCCTGCTAGTTTTTAGGGTTCTGTCTCCTTGCAACGGTTACGAGAGATCACTTTGTTAAGAGTTTCAGGTCAGTTTGCCGAGAGTCACCCGAGCCGAGTCAGTAATTCATGCTTGAATCAGTGCGCAGACGTCATGGAAGCGCTTAGAAGGCCCAAGAGACGAAGATCGACTGTAAATTCGGCCAATTCTGAGACTTCCTATTTTTTTAGGAAAAGTTGCTTTTTCAATTTTTCATTTTTGGCATTTTTGGACCAAACAAGGTTCCCTATTTTTTAGGGTTGCTTTTTTCTATTTTTAGAAAGTTTCTATTTTTGGAAAGTTTCTATTTCTGGAAAGTTTCTATTTTTAGAAGGGTCCCGAGTTCTGAAAACGCACTCAGAAGTTCGAAAAACTCAATAGAACTCTCAGAAAATCAAAATGAAAAAAATTGAAATTTTTGAAAAATTTGCAAAAAAAGTTCAAAAAGCATGAAAATCAGGCCAAAAACGTTCAAAAATCTGGAAAAACCAGTCAAAACCAGTTCAAGATCAATCAGATCTGAGGTTGAAATCATAAAAATCAGCTAAAAAATGGTGAAGTTTGTGAGAAATCTGTGCAAGTCTGGAAAATTCGCCATGAAGGAAGATGTGTGAAGGCCCAAAAGATCTTGAGATACGCCCAGCACTTGGGAATCATATCCCTGCACCTTGGGACAATATCCTTGCATCTCATGAAGTCCGCCATGCATATTGGAGGCATATCCTTGGACCTTCTAAAGTCCGCCCAAGGCCATCCTTGATTCCTTTGAAGTCCGCCATCTCATGAAGGATATCCTAAGACTGCCCAAAGTCCGCCATCCTTGTCCATGCATGCTCTAAAGCCCGCCATCTGCCAAGGGGGATATCCTATAAGCCTCCAAAGTCCGCCCTTGCATCTTGAAGACATCCTTATCCCTTCCAAAGTCCGCCCAGCACATAAAATGCACATCCAAAAAGGTCTTAAAGTCCGCCATTTCACTTTAAAGGACGTCCAAAATACTAATGAAGTCCGCCCTTGAAAGGTGGGACTTGGCTGAAGGCTATTGAAAGTCCGCCTAGGCATGAAAGTAAGGAAAAATCAACATATTTGCTAAGTGTTGGCGCCCAGCTAGGGGGAATTTTGAAATCTGGTTAAGTATGAGGGCCTAAAAGGGTAGAAAATCCTTTCCAAAGGGATAAAATCATGAGAATAAGTGCTAAGAAGTTGAGGAAATCCACCCTAGAAAAGAGGGACGTCCAAAAAAGTTCATCCTAAAGACTTACAAAGTCCGCCACATGCTTGGAGGAGCTAGCAAAGTGTCAAGGACATCCATAATCTTCGTCCAAGATGCCAAGGAAGTCCGCCTAAGATGATAGGATGATGATTTTTTTTGGCTAAGTGTTAATGCCAAGTCTAAGAAGAGGTTCGAATATTTGCCTAAGTGAAGAGGCTAAGGGATGAAAAATGAAGACGTTGGCCAAGTATTGTGACAGTTTCGAGAGGACAAATGCCAAGATTGAAAGGACATGTGCTAAAGATTATCAGGATATGGCAAAGAATAAAACGGAATGTGCCTAGCACGATGAGGAAAAGAGGTAAAATTTGCCTAAGTATGGAGAAAATGTCGAGAAATTGTCAACTTTGACCCAAGAAAAATGCGCAAGGCAGGGAGAAAGGAAGGGTCGTCCTTGGCCAAAGGGAGGAAGAATATGTCAGACATCAAGGAAATTCGCCCAACGAAGACATTCGGGCAAGGATTTTTCCTAGAAAAATTCGACTGAGCAAGGAAGTATTCGACTTTGGCAGAGCAAAATAAGCTTAAAATCTCGCCTCGGCAAAGAAAAATAGGGATCTGGCAATGAAATTCTCGACGGAATGGCTTAAGATTTGGTTTGGCTAGACAAAATTAAGGACGAGATTGGAAAACAAACTCTCAGCCAAGAAAGATGGAAGGAAGATCGAGATAGACATGGGTCCAAGACGAACGGGTTGGAATTAATTGAAATATTTTAATATTTTAATATTAATTTTCAACTATTTGGAAACTTAAAATACCTTGGACAAAATCAAAATTGCCAGACACAAATCGGACGAAAATAAAGCACGCCAGGCGGAGATGAGATCCGACAAAAAAGAAAAAAAAAGAAAATTAAATTCACCATGAATTTTATTAAATTATTTAATGTTTTATTTAAAAGTTGAAAAATCAAAAAAATAAACATTAAACAAGAAAAATCGAATTTTTGAAGATCAGTAAGATTTGTCCGGATAAGTTCGAGACTGATCCTTGTCGGAAGATAAAAGGAAAGTTGCCTGTTTGGAAAATGAAAACAAATCGAGATCGAGAAAGATTACGGCAGTTGCTAAATCGAATTCAATCTCTCAGCATTATAATGAGTTTCAGCAACTCATTTTTTCACACACAGCTGAAGAGAAATTTATTCTTTCTCGAAATTGTCAGGCAATTAATTCGTCCATAAGCAAAGTCGAATTTTCCCAGAGGGAGAAGCAGTGTTATGTTGAGGAATTTTTCGCGGGAAAAGAAAAAGATATTTATTCAAAGCTGAATTCTTCTTGAAGAGGGGCGCACTTTTCAAAAAAATCAGATTTTTAAATCTGATTTGCATTTAACGTTCCTTCGCTGAGGTTTGGTGATTGGTCAATTAAATTTGCTATCTTTTCATATACTGTCATCTTGATGAAGCTCTGGCAAAATTTTCAATTCTATTCAAGTCACTTTCAGCTTGCTTTTTCGCAGCAAATTTATTATGTGAACAGCTGAAAGTCAAATTTTCAAATCCAAGGCACGAGGTTTAAATAATTTTAAAAGTCTTTTTATTAATGTTAATATTATGACTGCAGGTTGACGGACACGGCAGGAGTATTATCCAGGAAGCTGAAAATGAAGTTCGCCAACAAGGGTGCTCAGAAGGAGACCAAGGTCATCTCAAAGTGGAAGAATGTCATGGACACTGACCTCGGACATGTGGACTTTGACGAATTCAAGCAAAGAGTATACGGTCAGAAGGGACTTCCCACAGCAATAGCCAGACGAATGGTCAGAAACGGGATATTCCAAGCAGCTGGATTCCCTCCGGCAATGGATTGTGCAGAATTAATGGTGGAGTGTGCTCGTCATTATGATGCTCAGAAAAGACAGATTATCGCCCCTGACGGAAGGATCTTGGCACACCTGAACGAAGTTGCAATTCAGGAGACCTTTGGCATCCCTGAACATTCAAGAACGGTCTATAAGACCAAAGAAGAAGCCAAAATGCTATATGACAGCAAGTCAGATTTGTGCGCCACAACAGTCAACAAGGTTTGGATGGACAAGCCAAAGCCGTCAATCAAGAAGTTGCCTAAGAGACCTCGCCGCACGGATTTCAAGGAGGATTTCGGAGATATTGTGCTGATGCTTAACAGAATAGCTGGCAATCCGCAGGGCGCCTTCTTTGAGAGCTGGATGTACTATTTCATCGACAAAATCACCTCTGGAGTCAAAATGTTCAACTGGTCACGAATGATAAGTGACAACCTCCATGAGCAACTAATCAACCTTGAAGAGACCAAGTCTTTTCACATGAGTTCATATGTGATATACCTGTTGGCCAGATCATACAAGTATCCAGGATTGATCTGCAAAGGCAAAATTGGCAACGGGGAGAACGAGCTCAAGCCTTACGACTGCTATCCTCAGCTCCAGTTGAAGGAGAAGACTCACTTCAGGAGGGTGCATGATGCATTCCTAATGCATATCACCAGAAAGCTTCAAGGAGGAGTGCACCAAAGGCTGAGCCATGAAGCAAAAAGTCTTATCAGCAAATATGGGTCTTGGTTCATCCAGTTCCCTAAATTCACATATATCAGGATCTAGGGATTTACTGGAAATCCCTATAAATTGCCTATCTATCCGACTAATCGGATGATATTGCTCGAGGTTTTAAGACAATTAGAAGAGTACCAGAATATTCAGAGGCCGACCAAGAAGGCGTCCGTCACATTCCCATTCTTCATCGGGAACATGCTAGAGTACTGTCCATCCGCACAGGCAGCTGAAAGTGCAAGACTAGAGATCCAATGGTATCCTTTCACGGCATACAAGTCCAGGGTCAATTATGACCCACATCATAATATCCGGACAGTGGAAGGGAGAAAATATAAGCACAGGATGGAATTGGAGGATTTCTGGGCAAATGCTGCGGATGAATATGAGGTCAGACGGAAAGATGTGGTCCAGGATGTCCTTGGATTTCATGAGAACAATTGAGTTCTGTCGAGTGCCTGATCAGCTCCAAGATGATGGAAACCACGTCCAGCCTCGCTTTGAGGAAAGCCGACCTCTCCCTCCAGTGAAATGGTCAGAGCCAGAGCACGCATACCTAGCCACCCTGATGAGGCCAGTGACGAAATATTCTCAGTGGTGGGTCGATTATCATGTTCAGGAATTAAGACAGAAAGGAGTCACGCTCACATATGATCTGTTGAGCGAATCAGAGTCATATTCCTCTAATGCTGGTGCATCCCATCAGGACTTGGTCAGGATTGGAGAGAAAAGAAAAGAAATAATGCCAAGTGCAGAGCCTGTTTCCAAGAGGCATAAAGGAGAACCTTCTCGGTCAGCAGCATCCAGGAACATTGACCAGTTTGTGGCCAATATAGACGACTCCTTGGTCGAGATGCTCGAACCTCTTGCAGCTCAGGAAGTAAATGATGAGCCTATTCAACTAGATGATGAAGAGCCTGCGTCACCAACAGGCACAGAGATTTTAGGTTCAGACAATGACATAGAAGCCCGGGACAATGACTTAGAGGAAGGAATGATTTCCGCCCTCAGAGGGATAGTGGATGCTCCGAATGAGGACGAGGTTCAAGTAGAGGATGGCATCGAACAGTCGACCATTCCAGACTGGCTGTTGGAAAGGATGAAGATCCAGGTGCCTGCTGAGGCTCAACAAGAAGAAGAAGACGATACTGCCGATTTCTTGGCAAGATTAGAGCAGGTTGCAGTCAAGAAGCCCGCCAAGAAGTTCTCCACCATTCAAAGGAACGAGACAGGCAACCGTTCCGTGCACATTGCAGTGCCTACAGTGGACAAGCCACACGGACGAAATCACTCCACAAGAGTATGCAATAACCACTGTTGACCTTGGTCCGACCTCGAAAGGTCAGGAAGTAGAAGAGTAGATAATTCCGTCTCGACCATTAAAGCGAGACTGGAAAAGGAAGTGACCAAGAAGAAAGAATATAAAAAGGAGGTCAAACGTCTCAAAGAATATATACAACATTTGACCCAGCCGCTTGATCGGCAATGCGAGTTCCTCCTCTCCTCAATTCATCACAGGAGGTGACTAGGGAAGTCGAGCACCGGAATGGTGACCCGAGGGAAGCACAAGACTGGATGGCTTAAGTGAAGGCACGGAAGCGGCCTTGTTCATGGAAAAGTTGGTGCTGGCTTATGGACGAACCTCTTCATTTCTTTCCAGATTGATGGATATGGCAGAAACGTGGGAAGGTATCCCGGATATGCAGGAAAGGCTTATTCCAAACCTTAGAATTTTGAAGAGCACTCCGAGGGAGGAGTTAGTTGATAAAAAGGTGATTGCTGCAAGGGCAGCATATGATTTTCATCACTGGTTTTGGGTAGTGACAATACGAGAAGAAGTCTTGGAGAAGGCAAGAGTCGATGGACTTGGAATTGAAGAACAGGTCAGGAAAATCCAGGAGAAGATTTGCATGATAACTAAAGAAGTGTTCGACCGCGAAATCATCCGGGAGAACGACATGCAGTTGGAGAGATTGAAGCATAGATTCAAGAAACTTTCTTCTCGACCCATTTGGACCTCTTGAAAACAAGACTTTCTTGCGAAATTAGCAAGACTCTAGATCGTCGAGAAAGGATTTTAGCGAAAGCGGGGAGGCGGTGGGAAGGTACTTTGCTAGATATCTTTGAGAAGTTAGATAGGACTTGGTCCGGGATCAACATCTTGTCCTGTCGAGCCAAGGAAGGTCATTCGCGATGATGTCTAGATTCGCCAAGCATAATGCCACTCAAATGGATAAGGACGCCTCTCCTTGATTATAGCTGGAACTGCCACTTTTCTGATAGTTTTATGATGGTTAACTCTTGTTATTTTGGGAAACCCTAATTAGGGTTTGGTTGTAATAATCTCGGCCGTTGCTCTTATTTCAATCTCGGCCCTTCATTTCATTTTTGGAGCTCTATATAAACTAGTGCTCTCTTATTTTTATTTTGTGTGGAGACAGATTATGTATATTGTCGCATTGAGACTATTTTGAATGATAAAAGCTCTTGAGCATGATTTGCCTTGAATCACTTCTTATTGTTGAATAGTAAGCGAGGTTACATATTGCCTTCCGCCATAGATTAGAGTTAAAGTTAGATTAAATAGAATTTGCTTTGAAAAGTTGTTAAATTGAATGAGAGATTGATCGTATCGATTCGATGGTGAAGTGTAGCTCATACTTTTTTCGAATGGATGATTTGCATTCGATTTGTAAAGTTAGCCTGAGCTCCTAAACGTGGAAGCTTAACTTCAACCTCATTCGAGGTTTGAAAATTATTCTCACAAAACCCTTGAAGATTGCACCCATTTTGCGTATGTTGTCCTGCAGGAGGCGAAACAAAGTGTGGTTTATTTCTCTTCACCGAGTCCTTACTGTCTCTTGAGTTCTTAGGCTTAGACTAGATTCCCTAAACCCTATTCTTTTTGCCATTTTTTTGAGATCCACAATTGAAAGTCCTAATTGAGAACCTTTAAAGATAAATTTCCTAAGTCCCGAACTTGTGAAGTTCTTTCTACGTAAGTCCCCTTGTTTATTACCAGCATTATCACAACGACCATTGAGCTTATCCACACGTCGAGGCCCGACTAAAGAAACCTTGGAATCGCCTATGCGGTGGTTTTTCAAGAGAGGATAGAGTGTCTTTGGACATTTTTATTCTGATGTTTGGTGAATGATAAAACATACATCAACAGAACCTTTGTGTACTTCCTGTTAGAAAATAGTTGTCATTGATAAGATTTTGCTGCTTCTGGATTAAATTGTGTTATTTTTTGAATCAACATTTCAGATCACATTCCGTGATCCATCATCAAGATTCAAAAAGAGTTGTCATTGATGTCAAAGGTCGAGGAAGGAGCTCGTGGTTGAATGTTGGTGGCCATGCTTTGGAGTAAAATTTAAAATGAAATAAATATTTGTGCCCCCCCTTGGTTGGCGCCCTTCTTGGGGAAGTAAAAGAAATAAAATAAATTTTTTTAATTAATTTTTATGAAGAGGGCCAAGCCTCTCAAGTGGTGTGCCCCATTTTTAGGGGTGTACTTTAAAAAAATAATAATAATTAAAAGTAGGGGCCGACAACTAAGTGCCCAAGGTAGAGATGAAAGGGTGCATTTAAAAGGAGTTGCATCCATTTGCAAAGTAAGTGTTGTTTTGAAAAGTAGCCTCTCTTAGTAAGAACATTTAAAGATATTGTGAAGATTATTTGAAGGCAAGCAATCCATTGAATATCATTTGTATAAGGAGCAGATTTGAAAGGCACATAAGTGCAGATTTTTGAAGATATATGAGAAGATCCATATGAGCTTTATGGCAGAATTTATGAAGGATCTTTGAAAAATTCCAAAAGCAGATTTTAGTGGAGTATTGAGCAGATGTATGAAGGTGAAATAGGGCAGATCTAAGAATAAGTTTCAAATAAATTATTATATTGTTCATTCGGACGTTTGTGCCTTTGAATTAAGGAGATTGAGAGGTTGGTGCCTCTCATTTGAAGAGATTGGTGTCTCTTGCTGAGTTAGTGCTCAATGGTGGGGATTGGTGGCTCTTGTGGGTTGGTGCCTACGAAAGAAGATTTGTAAATGAAGTAGGTTGGTGCCTACAAGAAGATCTATATAAACAATATTTTGTCGTGGTTTTCTCCTGCAAGGGTTTTTAGTTTTCACGTAAATCATGTGTTCCTTATTGCTAGATCTTGCATGTGTGTTATTGTTGTGGATGATTAGATTGTGAAGTATTATTGCTATGATTGTTTAAAGTTTGAAAAGTAAAAGATTGTTTTTATACTAATTCATGCCCCCACCCCCCTTCTCAGTATAATTGAGTGCTCTTCAATTGGTATTAGAGTGGGTTCCTTCAGAGATAGTCTAATTGCTAGAAGGAAGATCTAAAAGAACACATATGATTGGGCAAGAAGGATATGGATTCTCATCAAATATGGCACCATTGTTTGACGGAATGAATTATGCCTTTTAGAGCATAAGGATGGAAACCTATTTGAATGCTCTAGGGTATGATATTTGGATATCGGTTGAAAATAGCTACATAGCTCTTGTAACTCCCCCAACGGATCAACCAGGAAAGAGGGAAAGTAAAAACAATGCAAAAGCCAAGAATGTGATTTGTGTGAATTATTTGAATTGGATTTTGTGAAAGTTATGCATTGCAAATCAGCTAAGGATATGTGGGATATGTTGAAGAATATCTATGAGGGAGATGAAAAAGTAAAGAAGGCGAATCTTCGAACTCATTGGAGATAATTCAAAAGCCTTAAGATGAAAGAAGAAGAGAACATAGCCTCCTATTTGCTTC
>VDFB02338372.1:8344752-8386596 GCA_007258455.2 Sequoia sempervirens | reverse complement strand
CTATCTCCATCCTTCCCTCTTTCTCTCCCTCCCTCTATTCCTCCCACCCTACCACTCCCTATCTCCCTCCTTCCCTCTTTCTCTCCCTCCACCTATCCCTCCTCTCTCTCTCTCTCTGACTCTCCTGTACTCATTACACACAAAATGATACAATTTGGGGTGCTAAGTCCACTTGGAAGTTGAGAACAAGGAACGTAACCATTCAACAACAGACAAAAATTCCTACTGTTGTGATGGCCCTAAAAGATTACCAAGTACGTGTGGTAGCTGCTCAACAAATATCATCTGAAGGAGAGATTCCTACTCCTTCACATACCCAACCACCCCAACAATAGACATCTCTTAGTTTCTTCGGTTTTATCTTTTATTTTAAAAATGTTTAAACTTGATTATTCTGATTCTTTCAAGAATCAGTTATTTTTAGTCACTCTAAAGACTCTAGCGATAGTTATGTTTCAAAAGCTATAAATATGTTTTGTTTTGACATTGCAAGGATCTAAAATTTTGGTGCCCCTTGCATTGTGATGAATGAGTGAGAATCAATCATAATAGAAGGATCAATTTTGTAGTTTTAATATATTGTTGTAAATGTTTATTGTCTGTGTGTAGTGAATTGTGAATTAGATTCTAAGGCTTATGAATAACTTTGTGAGATAAGATGAGCATTTGGATATTCCTTTTCTATGAGGATGTGCTATTTAGTGGCATTTGATTCATTCATTTGCAACAAATATTAAGATTGTATTGAGTCAAGTCAACAAGCTTTGATAGTCTAGTATGTGAGCTACGATATTAATTGTTTGCTAGTCTATTTTCAGCATTGAAGTTAATTTTCTTTAGTTTTAAATAATTTTCCTTCACATCTATTTCATGGCTATGGATAGATGTTAGTTTGAATTTCTTTCTTTTTGGTTAAAATCATATCCCCACTTTCATATATTTCAAAAAATCAAAATTGTATCAGAAGAGGGAGTTGTACCTCAATCAAAATTTAGAGGAAGATCACCAATGCAATTGTGATCTCTTTAGGTTTTTTTGATTGATTAGTCCTTCTGTGGGCATTATAGTCATTTTTTTTCAATCATCTAAAGGAAAAATTTGTTAACCAAAAAAATTTTGGTGACTCTACTAGGGAAGAATTAAGAAAGCTTCAGTACCTTGGTCTAAAAATCCCTAGTCACGCTGGAGTCCAAGCCTTATACCAAATGTGTAAAAAGGAAAGGCCTCTCTAATCCCATTTTTGAGGATGTGTTAAGAGGTGAATTTTATGAAGCTTTAAGTATGAGGAGGAAGATAATATCTAGAAGTAGGTCATCTTCACCTACTAGAGAAAAACACCCCTTTCTACTGATCCACTTATTACTTGTCAAACCCTCATCTTGCATGAAACCCCTATTGCTATAACCGCCTACCTTAATTAGAGTATGACCCAACCAATACCATGGGGAGAAGCCATATGCCCCCTGGCCTTTGGGGTTCAATTGAATGACCTTCCTAAGGGATCTAGGAAAAACCTTCCAAAATTTAGAGATGGGAAGGTTACCCCTGATGAACATCTCAATTCCTTTTTCACCACATGCAATGTTTTGGGAGTTCGTCATGAAGATGTGACAATGAGACTCTTTGTGGAATCATTAGCAGATGTCGTTGCTGAATGGTTCTACCATTTTTTCGATGGGTCCATCAATTCTTGGGCTGCCACGAGGACAAAATTTGTAGATCGCTTCAAGAGTCCAGAGGATGAGCAAACCCTTTTGGCCAAGCTTAACCAGTCAAAGAAAGAGATACATCAACCAATGAGAGAGTTTGTGGCTTAGTTCAATAGAACATTCATCTGGATCAAGCAAGAAAAGAAACCTTCTGAAGAGAATTTGAAATGATTCTTTGTCAATGCTATGCCACCAGATATCAATTTTCATTTGAGAAGGAACAGGGTGGCAAACTTGAAGGCCTCTTAGACTCTAGTCGTTGAACTAGAAGATGAATTTATCAAGACTAGAAAATAGAAAAAGGTGCTCCAAACAGGTGATGCTCATCCTTTGACATATGTAGATCCCATGATTCATAAGCTTGCAAATGATATAACTTATCTTACTTGAGGTAGATAACTAAAAATATTCATCCTTATCAACAACCTTACCAGGATATCTCGAGAAGGAATCCTAGCCAACAATTTGGAGCAAACAATAGATAGTTGTAGTTGCCTCCCACACAACAATGGTTAGCAATAGAAGCACCCGCTGGTAGAGGTAATATGTGCAGTTTTCACTTGTCTACTGAGCATGAAGGGACTATTTTCCCCGAAATGAGTAGATACTGGGAGATGAATAAGACTTGTGGAAAAGTAGAGGCAAGTAAAGAAGAAGAAACTACAACAAGAGGATATGGTGACTTTGAAGTTAATTTCTTAGAATTTACGCCCAAGTTTGAAAGAGGTGGAGATGTGTATTCTACTTTAGATGAAGCTTCTTGCATGGTACTCACTCAAGGTCAACAAAACTTGAGTCAAAAAGATATGCAAGATTCTCATAAAGCTTCCACCTCTTTCAAATTTTCTTCTTCTTCATCTAGTTCTCATAAAGTTCCAAACATTATCCCTAAAATTCCATCTGTTTAGACTCCTGATAAGAGAACATCTCCTTTTGATATTGTCGATTTCTATTAAAAAATTAAAAATTTGAATCTCACATGTTGAATATTTGAAGCTGAACCCTAGTGAATTGGATAGGTTAGTAAAGTTTGTTAAGTCCGGACAATCTAAAGCTAACTTAGTTTAATAAGACCTGGTGAATCATGAAACCTCACCCTCTAAGTCACCTTTTGACACTAAAGGTGCTTCCCTAGTCATATCTGATTAGAAACCTAATCCTTTCTATGTGTTCCTTGTACATAAATGGCCATAGATTTAAGTAATTGCATCATAAATTCCAGAGCATCAAATTATGTAGTGCCCTCTGACATAGCTAAAGCTTTGGGTTTTTCATTAACAAAAACCTCTAAAAATGCTATTTAATGGATGCAAAAAAAGTTCCTTTAGTAGGGAAGATCAAAGACACTCAGGTGGCTTTAGTAGCCCATCCTGACAAGATACTCAAGCTAACAATCCTAGTCATCAACATACTAGCAAGTTATGGTATGCTTCTCAGCCGGAATTTCTGCAAAGACTTAGAAGAAGAAATTTGATTGGACTAGTCATAGGAATTTATTCTACTTGGCAATACAAAGATCCACTTGGAACCAAAACCTAAAGCCAAATTTACTGTCTTAAATTCTAATGATCTATGCTCCCAAATTCTATACACAAATTCTAGATTTGGTAATAATATGTTATTTTTGAAAGATACAAATGGTGAAACCTCTTCAGTCCTAACATCTCCTTTGAGTTGTGGACTCTAGAGTTTGATGGTAGTTGCTCCAATTCTTGTTCAGGTGTTGGGGTGGTGTTAGTATCACCCGATGGCAATAGGTTCCCTTCCTCAAATAAGTTGGAATTCAAAAATACTAATAATACTGCTAAGTATGAAGCCTTATTGGGAATGGAAATCACTAGGGAAAAAGGAATTAAGAAATTGAGGGCAGTGGGAGATGTAAAACTAATCATCAAATAGGTGAGGAAGGTGTTTACTGTCAAGAATGAAAGATTAAGGCATTACAAAAATAGAGTGTGGGACGAAATGGAATCTTTTGACGCCTTCTCTATGAAGCAGTCCCAAGGGAGCAAAATGCCATAGCAGACTCCTTGGCTGTTTTAGCCTCTTTACTTCTCCCTCATCTTGATTTCAAAGATTTTTTTGTATCAGATTGAAATAATCTATTGGCCTAATGTGCTAGATAATGTAGAACACTGACAAATTTTTGAAAATGACAAGCAAATATAGGATTTCTTGGAATGTGTAGAGATGTTTGTTGAAATATTCTTTGAAGGCATTGAAATCGTATGTAAAGAAATTCTGCTCAGATAAGGAGTTAGAAGAAGATCTGGTTCAGTTAAAGGGTAATAAGATACCCAAGGGATTGGTCTCCCTAGAACAATTATTCAATAGGAATGATAGATGCATAAATAAGAAGATGGTTGAATTTGTAAATAGTTTTGGAGAATACAAAAATGTCAATATAGGGACACCAGATAATCCTAAACTGGTATATATTGACAAATGTTGTACTGCTGATGAGAGGGATAGGTTGGTCCAACTATTGATAAAATATAAGGATATTTTTGCTTGGTGCTATGATGATCTGAAGCATTTCATGGGTGGTTGGTTACATCATCACATAGCTCTCAAGCCCAATATGTCACCTTTCAAACAGAAGCGAAGGAATTATAATCCAAAATTCACTGATGCTATCTTCCGAGAAATCGATAAGATGTTGAAGGAAAGAATCATTTATCCTATCCACCACTCCACTTGGGTGGCTAATATTGTTCTAGTTGGTAAGAAGGATGAAGAAATCAAAATTTGTATGGATTTCAGGAATTTGAATCAATCATCCCTAAAGGAAAATTATCCACTCTCTATGATGAATCATGTGGTGTAGATGGTGGTTGGATCTGAAATGATGTCAATGTTAGATGACTTCTCTATATATAACTACATTAGCGTGGACAAAGAAGATCAACATAAAACCGCCTTTGTTACTCCTTGGGGTACGTTCACTTATAATAGGATGCCTTTCAAATTAATTAATGCCAGGGCTACATTTTAGGGGGCCATGGACCTATCTTTTGGTGATTTAAAAAATAAAATTATAGTTATATACTTGGATGATTTGATATTATTTTCTAAGAAAAGGTAGAACAATCTCAGGGACTTGGAAAGAATTTTGCAAAGGTACGAGTAACATAGCATATCTCTTAACCCTAAGAAGTTAATTTTTGACATCATAGAAGGTACAATCCTAGGAAATATTGTTCCTAAGGAGGGAATTAGGATAGACCTAGAAAGAGTTAGAGCCATTCAACAATTAAGTTTTCCTTCTAATAAGATTGGTGTGAAATCTTTCTTCAGTCAACTAAACATTTTGAGGAAATTTGTCCCAAATTTTTTAGAGATTACCAAGCATATAGTTGATATGATGAAAGAAAATCAAGGCTTTAAATGGAGTGATGTTGGAAAACAAGCTTTTGATGATATCATAGGATAGACCTAGAAAGAGTTAGAGCCATTCAACAATTAAGTTTTCCTTCTAATAAGATTGGTGTGAAATCTTTCTTCAGTCAACTAAACATTTTGAGGAAATTTGTCCCAAATTTTTTAGAGATTACCAAGCATATAGTTGATATGATGAAAGAAAATCAAGGCTTTAAATGGAGTGATGTTGGAAAACAAGCTTTTGATGATATCAAGATAACTATTTCCAATGCCCTGATGTTAGTGCATCCAAACTTTAGTAAATATTTCATCATCTACTATTATGCCTCAGAACACACAATGTATGCGATCCTCCTTCAAGAGAATGATCAGAAGATTGAGGCTCCCATTGCCTTTATGAGTGTTCTAGTGAAGAAGCATGAGTTGAATTGCTCCCAAGTTGAAAAACATGCTTTTACAGTAGTCAAGGCGGTTAAGCAGTTCAGGTTCTACATCCTGCATTCTCATGCCAAAGTTTTTGTTCTTGAGGTTGTAGTAAAGAGTGTACTCATGCAATAGGAGATTGGATCCAATAAAAGAGGAGCTTGGGTAGCTAAAGTGCAAGAACATGACTTGGACATCAAACTACTAAGTTGGTAAGAGGTAGAGGACTCTGTAAGCTCATCGTTGTAAATGAGACAAAGGAAAGTGAAGTTTCCCAGATAGTATTGTTGGTAATTTTGTAGGATCCATGGTTTTCAGATGTGGCTTATTACCTCACCTATGGAGAGTGTCCCTCACACATTTCTCTAAAGGAGAGAAGGAACCTAAAATTGAAGGTGTCCAAGTATGTGATCTAGAATGACACACTTTATAAGAAATATTTGGATGAAACGTTTCTGAGGTGCATTGATAAAGAGCAACAACAAAAACTTCTTAGAGCATTCCATGAAGAAGCTTGTGGAGGACATTTCTCTTCCTCTATTACAACCTTCAAAATTCTTAGACAATGCTACTATTGGCCAAGCATGTTCAAAGATGCTTATCACTGGGTGGCAAAGTGTGAGAAATGTAAGAGGTTTACTGGTAGACCTCAATTAGCCATAGTTCCATTGAGACCCATAGTAATTGAAGAACCTTTCCAACAGTGAGGGTTAGAATTTGTGGGGCCAATCAATCCTACCTCAAGTGTTGGGCATACTCATATTCTAACAACCACCGATTACTTCACCAAGTGGGTCAAAGCTATCCCGGTGAAACACTCTACTTCAGAAGTAGTTTGTGATTTTATTAAAGAAAATATTTTGGATCATTTCATAGTTCCTAAGAAATAGGTAACGAATAATGCAACCAACTTATCTTCTTCATAAGTTGTTATGTTCTACTATGAACATGGGATTTCCCTCTCCCATTTGTTAGATTATTATCCTCAAGGAAATGGGCAAGCTGAGTCTAGTAAAAAGAATCTAATGGTGATCATGAAGAAGTTGGTGGACAAAAATCAGTGGAATTGGCATAAGTTGTATGAGGCTTTATGGGAAGATCATACTACGCGGAAAAGAGCTATTGGGATGTCTCCATTTGAATTGGTTTATGGGATTGGTACAACTCTTCCTTTGCCCCTAGAGCTGGCCATTATGAAGTTACATACAACCCTAGAAGATCAATAGTTCTAGAACTCCTTGGAGAAGAGAATCATGCATTTGAGAGAGTTAGAAGAACGAAGAGAAGATATGGTGGATATAATTACTCTATACCAAGAATAGGTTAAAAAAAATTGACAGGAGAGCTAGACCCAGGAATTTTATGGAAGGTGATATGGTTTTGCTTTGGGATAAGAGGTGAGAACCTAAAGGAGCTCATGGTAATTTTGATTCCTTGTGGAAGGGTTCTTTTTAGATTCATCAAGTGCATGGAAATAATTCTTTCAAGTTGGCATATCCACATGGCACAATCTTGCCCCTACCATATAATGGGCAAGATCTGAAATTATATCAAATTTGAAAGCAAGTATCCCCTGCCTTTATATTTTAGTAGCTTAGGAGTTTTTGGTGTGCGTTTTGTTTTTGGGTGTGCATTCTATTTTTGGTTTGTCTTGGTCCTTCACCCTTTCTCTGTCATTTAGTCCTTAGACTTTGTCACCCAATGGAGCTTAACTAGATATACTAGGTTCTTCTATATCCTTGTCAGTCTGTGTCCCTAGTCATAGCCAGTTGTTGCCTAAGTTTTGAGTTCAGACATACATATTGAATATTTTTGATGTCGCTTTAGTTCTGACCCTTGGTATGTTACATGTTCTTTTCTTTTTTAGTTTTTGGACAGTTTTCACAACCTTGTTGGTCTACGACCCCATACTCAAAACTTACCTTTTCATTGACTTGGCTTTCTTTTTGAACTATTTTCTTTTTGGCATCAATCTTTCAACCAATTTTCAATACCTTTTTGGCTATCACATGAGTTTTATAACTTGCTTTTCTTGTG
Source organism: Sequoia sempervirens (assembly GCA_007258455.2). Taxonomy (NCBI): domain Eukaryota; kingdom Viridiplantae; phylum Streptophyta; class Pinopsida; order Cupressales; family Cupressaceae; genus Sequoia; species Sequoia sempervirens. Next base: position 8,379,046 of record VDFB02338372.1, on the reverse strand, counting down.
AAGAAGTCTCTTTCCAAAAGGCTATTTTTGAAATAGAGTAGAATTTCATAATTGTGAGAAAGTTTTCCAAGACCGACATTTCTTTTCTAACTAGTCCTGACTTTGACAAAGTGTTGTGAGCATCATCTAAAGTGTACTCTACTAAGAGGAGGCATGCAAATAAAGGAAGGATGGTCACACCAAGTTTGACTGAAGTTTTCTAACTTCATTAGCTCCTGACAAAGTTTTCAAAAGTGATTCAAATATCCAACTTTGTCGAATATATCAAGGCTATCCGATATTGGCACCAAGTGGCCTATGTGTTAGGCATTAAATGTTATTAATATTGAAGTGGGTGAAATACATACTCGATTGTGTAGAATTAAGATGTCATTTGGGACATAATCATTCTTTCTGGGAAGTGTAATTCCAAAAATTAGAGAAGACAAATACACAATTGTCAGTCAAAGAACTGGTTTGAGCTGGAGTGGGTGACATATTACTAGGTAAGTGATACTTCTAAATCTTTCCCTAGTAATTGGAGATTGATTTTTCTACAAAGGTAGCATTGTTGAATACTCTTTAAAGGTGAATATTTGGGGAAAATGAGATACAAATGCCCAGGATATGAGAATTTGGCTGGATTAGACAGTTCTTTGCCTAAAATAGGAGATACAAGGTTAGGGCATGTTAATTTGGATGCTTTTGGGGAGAGAATTTGTAAACTAGAAAGGGACACTATTACATAGAGGGTAGTAGAAAGTGGCCTTCTATAGGTTGTTGCATTTTTAGTTGCAGTACAATGCACAAAGCTCATGTTGGAATGTATATCCTGCTACAACCCTAAAACAAGTGAAATTCGCACCAAAGGTAATAACTTATTGGTAACCTTGGATAGAGCCACTATCAATGAATGCTTCAGGCTATCGAAAAGGGAGGTATACTCTCATTTCAATTTTACCCTATCTCAGTGTCACTTCTCAGAAAAGAAGGGTTAATATTGGAATTGTATCGTGAAGGAATGGTTTGATCCTCCAAAGAAAGGGAAATCACAACTTCCTAAGAAGATGCATAAATCACATTTTAGGGACGAGCTTTCAGATATTATTGTACTGTTACATAGGGTTAAAGAGAGCATGAATGCTCATGACTTCGAAGAATGGATGCATTTCTTTTTCTAGGTTATTTGTGCCAACCAACAATATTTGGATTGGGCCACTATAATCAGTGACCAATTGGATGGAATGATAAGGAGTTTTGTCGTTAATAGATCATTTTATATGTCTTCTTATCTTTTCTATGTCTTGGCCTGCATAAGGCCTTGGATTTGCTTAAACCCTATGGAGGATTTTGATGAAAAAATCCAAATCTATGCTTATTACCCTGATTTATAACTTGAAAAGAGTTATAGAAATTTGTCAAGGGTGGATGATGTTTTCAGTATGAGATTGGTTAGAGAGTGTAGGCTTTCCAATTGGTTACTAAGTATGACAACCCTTTCATCTAGTTTCAGAAATTTACCTATCTAAGGGTTGGAAAATTCAATGATTTCCCTCTTAAGCTGCCCAGATATGTGGAAGACAAATTTATCCTAATAGAAGTCTATCACCAAGTTGTAGAGGTGAACAAAAGGTGTGTAGATAGGAAGAAAGCTGAAATTTTGTTTCTAATAGGTTTGGGGTATTACAAATGCAATCTCAGTCTAATGCCCTTAATCTAAAAAGAGATATTGTGAAGTTCTCCCTTGGTACTTATGAAATAAGGTTCTTGTTTGATAGGAAGAATTTTGTTAGAAACCACCTTTACCTTGGTCACCATATTCCACACCTCAAAGATTTCTAGGCAGGTTGTGTAAATGATAACAACATAAGAAAAAGAGATTGGATGGGACTCTCCTTGGCACAAATATTTAACTTTAAGTTGGGATGGAATATAAGGGGAGTGTAGGATGATGACTCTGATTTGATTGATCCAAACTATGTCATTTGGATACAAACACAACCCATGCAACCTATTGATTGGAATAGTGAAAATACTGAGGATATCCATGTTAGAACCTTAATAGTTCTGAGAATGAAACAGGTATGGTTAGCTAGAATGAAGGGGGGAACTACGAAAGCCCCATTAAAAGAGAAAAAGGAGGAGCTTGAGAACAAGCAGGTGCTAGCCATGCAAGAATAATTCCTTTTGTCCCAACACCACAAACACAAAACACATCTCTTTCATGCAATAGTGGAAATGGAGATGATCCTCCTAAGAAAGATAAGGGTCTTGATCAAACGTGTGGTGGAGGCCCTCTCCTTGACGTCATAACTAAAGAACAACTAGATGATGGAAATAGGCAATAGTCAGAAGAGGGTAATAAAAGGCATGAAGCTGATAGGAAAGTTTTGGAAACACATATCTAGCTGCTTGATTAATCCCAAGGTAGGCTAGAAGAAGATATACAAAAAGGTAAGGCTTCAATCTCTTCTACTTCAAGTACACATAGTGTAATGAGAACTCCTCTTCTCAATAGAGCTCTTCGATTTTCAACATGTAGAACTTCTCAAAGCCATGATGCTCCACCATCTACACAATCCTAATTGGAAAATTCCCTCTCGAGGAAGAGAAAAATAGTTCCTATTTCTTTGCTTAAGGAAGATGTAGTAGGACAACTTTTGCAAAAAAACTCCAAAGGTAAAGAAATTGAAAACTACATCTAGGCTAATGGAAGATGAAACCTCTAGACATTTGATTATGAAATTTTCTCAACCTTCAGTGCAAAGGGATCCTATTCAAGTTATGACAATAGATTATAATGTGACCAAAGTGAACTTAGGTCCACCTAATAGGGATAGAAACATTCATAATTTTTAGGTCACAACTTCCAGTTTGGTGGAGAGAACATAAAAAGATAAACAAGACAAGATGAACTAAATAAATCTATGGAACTCTTCTTGAATTGTCTTAGAACTTTAATAGATCCCTCTCCTCAACCTCTAAGCCAAGAAAGCCCTATTTTCAATCTTAATTTTGTTGTTGGGAAGGCCATGATGAGTAGAATTCAAAAGGATAGCTATTATGGCAAGGTTGTCCAAAGTTGGGTACTAGAGATTAAAGTTAAAGGGCCTCCTTTGATTGAGAAATTGAAAAATGTGTATGATGAGTTTGTGTTAAGAAATTCAATCAAACTTGAATTGGTTAACTATAAAGAACAAGAGACACACTGGTTCCAAATTGACCATGAGTTGGTCAAAATTATTGCAATGGGTATGGAGAAGGCCGCTTCTAAAAACATTATTGCATCTAAAGAAGATTCCCAAATTATGATGTGGAGGACAAGTATAGTATGGAAACTTGAAGGCATAAAATCAAATTTCCTCGAGAAAACGAAGTTGATGGAGTGTGGCCACGTAAATAACAATTTTAGTGAGAATTTTTCTGATTTTGGATGCTCGATTATGAAATGTGATAACTAGGGGCTTGCTACATTTAAGGAGTTAAATAATGGTTTCTTGAAAGTGGTTGACACTTGTTTAGGAGAACATGTATTTGATAAAGAAGTGCTAAAGAATTTGGCTAGAATCAATTCGGTATTATCATAACATGATGACTCTCATGTACTCATTATGTGTAAAATGGATACAAATCAAGGTGCCAAGGTCACTTGTCAGTTGCGAACAAGGAACATAACCATTCCACAACAGATGAAAATTCCTACTATTGTGATGGGCCTAAAAGATTACCAAGTACGCATGAAAGCTGCTCAACAAATACCACCTAAAAGAGATTCTTTCTGCTTCACATACCCATCTGCCCCAACAATAGATATCTCCTAGTTTCTCTGGTTTTATCTTTTATTTTAAAAATATTTAAACTTTATTATTCTAATTCTTTCAAGAATCATTTGTTTTTAGTTACTCCAAAAACTCTAATGACAGTTATGTTTCAAAAGATATAAATATATTTTATTTTGACATTGCAAGAGTCTAAAATTTTGATCCCCCTTGTAGTGTGATGCATGAGTGAGAATTGATCATAATAGAAGGATCAATTTTGTAGTTTTAATATATTGCTCTGAATGTTTATTGTTCGTGTGTAGTGAATTGTGAGTTAGATAATAATGTTTATGAATATGTCAATAAGCTTAGATGAACATTTGGATACTCCTTCCCTATGAGGATGTGTTGTTCAGTGCCGTTTGATTCATTTATTTGCAGCAAATGTTAAGATTGTATTGAGTTGATTCAACAAGATTTGATAGTCTATTTCGTGAGCTATGATATTAATTGTTTACAAGTCCATTTTTAGCATTGAAGTTAATTTTATTTAGTTTTAAAGAATTTTCCTTCACATCTATTTCATGGCTATGGATAGATACTAGTTTTCCTTTCTTACTTTCTAGTTAAAAGCATAACCCCGCTTTCATATATTTCAAATAATCAAAACTGAATCAAAATAGGGAGTTGCACATCATTCAAAATTTAGAGGAAGATCACCAATGCAATGGTGATCTTTCTAACTGTTGTTGATCAATTAGTCCTTCTTTGGGCATTATATAGTCATTTTGTGTCAATCATTTAAAGGAAAAATCTATCAACTAACAAATTTTTGGTGACTCTATTGGGGAAGAATTAAGAAAGATTTAGTACCTTGGTCTAAAAATCCCTAGTCACGTTGGAGTCCAAGCCTTATAGCATAAGTGACAAAAGGAAAGGCCTCTTTGATCCCATTTTTGAGGCTATGCTAAGAGGTAAATTTGATGAAGATTAAGGCTGGGGAGGAAGATCATATCTAGAATTAGGTCATGTTCACCTAGCAGAGAAAAACCTCCCCTTTCTATCGATCCACTTGTTACTTGTACAAAACCCCTATTCCTATAACTATCAACCTTAATCGAAGTATGGCCCAACCAGTACCATAGGGAGTAGCCATAGTCCCCTTGGCCGTTGGGGTTCAATTGAATGACTTTCCTAAGGGATCTAGGAAGAACCTTCCAAAATTTAGAGATGGGAAGGTTACTCCTGATGAACATTTGAATGCCCTTTTCATCGCATGTAGTGTTTTGCGAGTTTTGCATGAAGATGTGGCAGTGAGACTTTTTGTGGAATCATTAGTAGATGTCGTTGTTGAATGGTTCTACCATTTTACCAATGGATCCATCAATTCTTGGGTTTCCATGAGAACAAAATTTGTAAATTGCTTCAAGAGTGCAGAGGATGAGCACACCCTTTTGGCCAACCTTATCTAGTTAAAGAAAGATACATTAAGTGATGAGAGAGTTTGTGGCTCAACTCAATAGAATAGTCAACTAAATCAAGAAAGCAAATAAACCTTATGAAGAGAATTTGAAATGCTTATTTTTCAATGCTATGCCACTAGATATCAGTTTTCATTTGAGAAGGAACAGGATGGAAAACTTGGAGGCCACTCAGAATCTAGCCATTGAACTAGAAGGTGACATTATCAAGGCTAGATAATGGAAAAACAAGCTCTAAACAGGTGGTGCTTGGCCTTCAACATATGTAGATCCCATGATTCAGAAGCTTGCAAATGATATAATTGCTCTGAAGAGGTAGATACGTAAAAATATTCAGCCTTATTAGCAACCTTACTAGGATATCTCAAGAAGGAATCTTGGCTAGTAGTTTGGAGCAAACAATAGACAATTGCAGTTCCCTCCCACACATCAATGGTTAGTAATAGAAGCACCTCCTGGTAGAGGCAATACATGTGCATTTTTCACTTGACTACTAAGCATGAAGGGACTAGTTGCCCCGAAATGAGTAAATATTGGGAGATGAATGAGAATCAAGGAAAAGCAGAGGCAAGTAATGAAGAAGAAAGTAAAATAGGAGGATATGGTGACTTTGAAGTTAATTTCTTAGAATTTATTCCTGATTCTGAAAGAGGTGGATATATGTATACTACTTTTGATGATGCTTCTTGCATGGTACTCACTCGAGGTCAACAAAACTCGAGTAAAAAAGGTATGCAAGATTCTCATAAAACTTCCACCCCTTTCAAATTTCCTTCTTTTATGTCTAGTTGTCAACCCCAAACATTATCCCTAAAAGTCCATTTGTTTAGACTGCTAATAAGAGCACAAATCCTTTCAATATTGTCAATTTCTATAAAAATTCAAAAATTTAAATCTCACTTGTTGAATATTTTAAGTTGAACCCTAGTGAATTGGATAGGTTAGTAAAGTTTGTTAAGTCTGGATGATCTGAAGCTGACTTAGTTGAAGAAGACCTGGTGAATGATGAAACCTCACCCTATAAGTCACCTTCTAACACTAAAGTTGTTTCCTCAGTCATATCTAATTAGAAACCTAATCCTTTCTATGTGTCCTTGTACAAAAATGGCCATAAATTAAGTAATTGCATCATAGATTCAAGAGCATCAAACAATGTAATGCCCTCTGACATAGCTAACGCTTTGGGTCTTTCATTAACAAAAACCTTAGGAAAATACTATTCAATGGATGCCAAACAAATTCCTTTAGTAGGGTAGATCAAAGATGCTCAGGTCGCTTTAGCAGCCCATCCTAATAAGAGATTCAAGATGACAATTCAAGTCGTCGACATACCAGTAAGTTACGACATGCTTATCAGCCAAAGTTTTTGCAAGGACTTAGGAGGAGAAATTTGAATGGACTGATCATAGGCATTTATTCCTCTTGGTAATCAATCCTACCTCGAGTGTTGGGCATACTCATATTGTAACAGTCACATATTACTTCACCAAGTGGGTCAAACTAATCCTTGTGAAATACACTACTTCATAAGTAGTTTGCAATTTTATTAAAGAAAATACTCTGGTTCGTTTTGGAGTTTCTAAGAAACTAGTAACCGATAATGCAACCAAATTCTCTTTTTCAAAAGTTATGTTTTATTATGAACATGGGATTTCCATCTCGCATTCGTCAAATTATTATCCTCAAGGAAACAGGAAAGTTGAGTCAAGTAACAAGAATCTAGTGGCAATCATGAAGAAGTTGGTGGATGAAAATTAGAAAAATTGGCATAAGAAGTTGTATGAGGCTTTATGGGAAGATCATACTATATCAAAAATATCTATTGAGATGTCTCCATTTGAATTGGTTTATGGGATTGATATGAATCTTCCTTTTCCCCTAGAGCTAGCCACTACAAAGTTACAAAAAACTATAGAAGATCAATAGTTCTAAACTCCTTAGAGAAGAGAATCATGTATTTGAGCGAGTTAGAATAATGAAGAGAAGATATCATGGATAGAATTACTCTTCACTAGGAACGAGTGAAGAAAATTTTTGATAGGAGAGCTAGACCTAGGAATTTTTATGGAAGGTGATATGGTTTTACTTTGGGATAAGAGGCGAAAACCTAAAGGAGCCCATGGTAAATTTGATTCCCTATGGAAGGGCCCTTTTCGGATTCATCGAGTGCATGGAATTAATTCTTTCAAGTTGGCGTATCTAGATGGCACAATCTTTCCCCTACCATATAATGGGCAAGATCTGAAATTGTATCAAATTTGAAAGATGGTATCCATGCCTTTGTATTTTAGTAGCTTAGGAGTTTTTGGTGTGTGTTTTTTTTTTGGGCATGTGTTTCATTTTTGGATTGTCTTGGTCCTTTACCTTTTCTCTCTCATTTAGTCCTAAGACTCTGTCAGCCAATGGAGCTTAACCAAAGATACTAGGTTCTCTTGCATCATTGTTAGTCTGTGTCCCTAGTCATAGCTAGTTGTTGCATAAGTTTTGAGTTCAAATATAAATATTGAAGTTTTCTGATGTCGCTTTAGTTTTGACCCTTGGTATGTTACATGTTCTTTCCTTCGTCGGTTCACAACCCCATACTCACAACTTACTTTTTCACCGACTTGGCTTACTTTTTGAACTCTTTTCTTTTTGGCATTGGTCTTCAAACAATTGTCAATACCTTTTCAGCTAAAGCTTTATAACTTTCTTGTCTTGCAAAGAAGTCTCTTTCTAAAAGGCTATTTTTGAAATAGAGTGAGATTTTCATAGTTGTGAGAAAGTTTGTCAAGACTGATGTTTCTTTTCTAACTAGTCCCGACTCTAACAAAGTGTTGTGAACATCATCTAAAGTGTACTCTACTAAGAGGAGGCATGCAAATAAAGGAAGGATGGTCACATTGGATTTGACTGAAGTTTTCTAACTTCATTGACTCCTAATGAATTTTTCAAAAGTGATTCAAATATCCAACTTTTTCAAATATATCAAGACTATCCAATATTGGAACCAATTGGCCTATGTGTGAGGCATTAAATGCTATCAATACTGAAGTGGGTGAAATAATTGCTTGATCATGCAGAATTAAGATGTCATTTGGGACAATCATTCTTTTTGGGAAGTGTAATTCTAGAAACTAGAGAAGACAAATACACAGTTGACACTCAAAGAAGTGGTTTGAGTTGGAGTGGGTGGAATATTACCAAGTGAGTGATACTCCCGAATCTTTCCTTGATAATTGTAGATTAATTTTTTTGCAAAGGTAGCATTGTTGAATTCTCTTTAAAGGTGAATATTTGGGAAAATGAGATATAAATACCCGGGAAATGAGAATTTGGGTGGATTAGATAGTTCTTTGCCTAAAATAGGAGATACGAGGTTAGGTCATGTTAATTTGGATGCTTTTTAGGAGAGAATTTGTAAACCATAAATGCACCCTATTACTCAGATGGTAGTAGAAAGTGGTCTTCTACAGGCTACCACATTTCTAGTAGTAGTGCAATGCACGAATCTCGTGTTGGAATGTATGTCCCACTACAACCTTGAAAAAAGGGAAATGTGCATCGAATATAACAACTTGTTGGTAACCTTGGATAGAGCCACTATCAACAAATTATTTAGGCTATAGAAAAGGGAGGTATACTCTCATTTTAATTTTACCCTATCTTTGTGTCACTTAGAAAAGAAGGGGTATTATTAGAATTGTATCATGAAGGAATGTTTGATCCCCCAAAGAAAGGGAAATCACAACTTCCTAAGAAGATGCATAAATCAAATTTCAAGGATGAGATTTCAGATATTATTGTACTATTGCATTGGGGTAAAAGGAGTGTGAATGCTCATGAATTTGAAGAATGGATGTATTTCTTCATCCAGGTTATCTATGCTAGCCAACAATATTTGGATTGGGCCACTATAATCAGTGACCAATTGGATGACATGATAAGGGGTTTTGCTGTTAATAGATCATTTTATATGTCTTCTTATATTTTTTGTGTTAGAGACCTTGTAGGTGATCTTGGTCAGAGAGTGTCTCCTGAGGCTTTCCAATTGGTTACTAAGTATGACAGCCTTTTCATCTAGTTTCAAAAATTTACCTAAGGGTTGGCAGATTCAATGATTTCCCTCTTAAGCTGCCCAGATATGTGGAAGACAAATTTATCCTAATAGATGTTACCAAGTTGTAGAGGTGAAAAAAAGTTGTGCAGATATGAAAAAATTTGGGATTCCATTTCCAATAGGTTTGGGGTGTTACAAATGCAAATCTCAGTCTAATGCCCTTAATCTGAAAAGAGATATTGTGAAGTGCTCCCTTGATACTTATGAAAGAAGGTTCCCATTTGATAGCAAATTTTTTGTTAGAAACCACCTTTACCTTGGTCCTCGTTATTACCATATGCCACACCTCAAAGATTTTTAGGAAAATTGTGTAGATGATAATGAGGTAAGAAAAAGGGATTGGATGAGACTCTCCTTGGCATAGATATTTAACTTTAAGTTGGGATGGAATATAAGGGGAGTGTAGGATGATGAATCCAATTCGATTGATTCGACCTATGTCAGTTAGATACAAACATAGCCCATGCCATCTATTGATTGGAACAATGAAGAAACTAAGGACATCCACGTTAGAACTTCAGTAGTTTTGAGAAGGACATAGTTATGGTTAGCTAGGAAGAATGGGGAAACTACCAAAGTCCTATCAAAAGAGAAAAAAGCAGGAGCTCAAGAACAAGTAGGTAGTAGCCATGCAAGCACAATTCCTTCTACGTCAACACCACCAACACAAACCATGTCTTTGTCGAGAAATAGTGGAAATGGAGATGATCCTCCTATGAAAGATAAGGGTCCTGAGTAAACATGTGGTGGAGGCCCTCTCCTTGACATCATAACTAAAGAACAATGAGATGATGAAAGCAACAACCAGAAGAGGGTAATAAAGGGCATGAAGCTAATAGGGAAGTTTTGGAAGCCCATATCTGACCACCTGATCTATCCCAAGGTAGGTTAGAAGGAGATATATAGAAAGGTAAGGCTTCAATCTCTTCTCCTTCACGTATGGATAGTGCAATGAGAACTCCATTTCTCAATAGAGCTCTTCAATTTTCAACACCTGGGACTTCTCAAAGCCCTAATGCTCCCTCATCTACACCATCTTTGTTGGAAAATTCCCTCTAGGAAGAGGAAAACAATTCCCATTGCTTTGTCTGTGGAATATGTAGTAGGAAAATTTTTATAGAAAACTCCAAAGGTAAGGAAATTGAAAACTACATCTAGGCTAATGGAAGATGAAACCTCTAGACATTTGATTATGGAAGTTGCTCAACCTGAAGTGCAAAGGGATCCTAGTCGGGTTACAAAACATATTACAATGTGACCAAAGTGGACTTAGGTCCACCTAGTAGGGGCATAGACATTCATAATTTTTAGGTTACAACTTCAAGGTTGATGGATAGAACAAAAAAGGATAAAGAATACAAGGATGAGTTAAAGAAATCTGTGGAACTCCTCTCGAATTATCTTAGAACTTTAAAAAATCACTCTCCTCAACCTTTGAGCCAAGCAAGCCCTACTTTAAATCCCAATTCTATTGTTAGGAAGGCCATGATGAGTAGAATTCAAAAGGATAGATATTATGGCAAGGTTGTCTAAAGTTGGGTACTAGAGATTAAAGTTAAAGGGCCTCCTTTGATTGAGAAATTGAAAAAGGTGTATGATGAGTTTGTGTTAACAAATTCAATCAAATATGAATTAGCTAACTATTAATAGGGGGAGACAGACTGGTTGCAAATTGACCACGAGTTCACCAAAATTATTGCAATGGGTATGGAGAAGGTCGCTCCTGAAAACATTATTACATCCAAAGAAGATTCTCGAATTATCATGTGGAGGACAAGTATAGCATGGAAACTTGAAGTTAAAAAATAAAATTTCCTAGAGCAAATGAAGCTGATGGAGTGTGGCTACCTGAATAACAATTTCACTAAGAATTTTTCTGATTTTAGATGTCTGATTATGAAAGGTGACAACCAAGGGCCTACTACATTCGAGGAGTTAAAGAATGGTTTCTTGAAAGTGGTTGACACTTATTTAGGAGAACAAGTATTTGATAAAAAAGTGCTAAAGAAGTTTGCTAGAATCGATTCAGTATCATCATAGCATGAGGACTCTCCTATACTCATTACACATAAAATGGATACAATTTTGGGTTCCAAGGCCACTTGGCAATTGAGAACAAGGAATGTAACTGTTCCACAATAGACAAAAAATCCTACTGTTATGATAGCCCTAAAAGATTACCAAGTACGTGTGGCATCTACTCAATAAATATCGCTTGAAGGAGAGATTCCTACTGCTTTACATACCCAACCACCCTAGCAATAGTAGTTTCTTTGGTTTTATCTTTTATTTTAAAAATGTTTAAACTTGATTATTCTGATTGTTTCAAGAATCAATTATTTTTAGTTACTCCAAATTCTCTAGTGATGGTTATGTTTCAAAAGCTATAAATATTTTATTTTGATATTGCAATGGTCTGAAATTTGGATCCCCCTTGCACTATGATGCATGAGTGAGAATCAATCATAATAGAATGATCAATTTTGTAGTTTTAATTTATGTGAATGTTTATTGTTTGTGTGCAGTGAATTGTGAGTTAGATACTAATGTTTATGAATATGTATGTGAGCTTAGATGAACATTTGGATATTCCTTCACTGTGATGATGTGTTGTTCAGTGGTGTTTGATTCATTTATTTGTAGCAAATGTTAAGATTGTATTGAGTTGATTTAGCAAGTTTTGATAGTCTAGTTTGTGAGCTATGATATTAATTGTTTGCCAGTCCATTATCAACATTGAAGTTAATTTTCTTTTGTTTTAAAGCATTTTCCTTTGCATCTATTTCATGGCTATGTATAGATGTTAGTTTTCCTTTGCTACTTTTGGTTAAAAGCATACCCCCACTTTCATATATTTCAAAAAATCAAAATTGTATCAAAAGAGGGAGATATACCTCAATCAAAATTCAGAGGAAGATCACCAATGCACTAGTGATCTCTCCAACTGTTGTTGATCAATTAGTCCTTCTTTGGGAATTATAGAGTCATTTTGTGTCAATCATCTAAAGGAAAAATATGTTAACCAACAATATTAATACAAGTATAGTCTCTTTGGTGGTGGGGTTTTTCCGCATGAAGGTTTCTCCATATAAATCTAGTGTTAATACGTTGTTGATTTAATATACTTCTTTATGTTTCATTTCAATTTATTTATTTATGTAGCATTATAAATTGTCTCTCTTGAATATTTCACACTAGGTTTTTGCTCCCTCCTACGTGCTTGGACTTAATTATGCACCTAGTTTCCCAAATTATGCATCCCATGGATCATTTTACCATTTATCAAAAAATCAAATGTGTAAGACCCAAGTATACATTTAATACTTCCCCCTCGACAGTTTGGATCCCAAAAAAAGTGGGATATGTACTAGGGCACCTTGCACCCTTGTCCCCTTAAAATGACCCCAAATTTAAATATGTCGGTGTCGATAATTTATTATTTGAAATTCAAATCGTAATTATTGAGACCGTTGGGATTTATTTTTTAGGAAATTAGATTAATTGCACATACATATTTTCATAATTTTTAAGAGAAAGAAGAACAACAAGAATTATCAAGCAATTTTGGAGAATAATTATTATCAATTCAAGAGCATTCAAAAGAAGAATTTGTAGAATTATTGTAGAATTTCATCATCTAAGCATCATGTCAAGTTTCAAGTGATCTTTTTCATGTTCATGCATACATTTTGTTTGTGAGTACTAATGCTTGTAGGTTTTCAATTCAAATGAATATAAATTGCAATCAAGCTTTGAAGGTGATGAGCATGACTTCAGTCCATCAAGGAAATTAGATCTGAGTGGTGAGTTATAGTTAGTTATCCCTCAAAAGGATAAGCTATCTTTATCATCAATTTTACTATTGTGGAGGTAGAAATACCAACACGGGGTTTGACTAAGGCAAGCCCCTATATGTCACAACCCTTCCCTTTTTTTTGAATGTGCTGGTTACATATCTAAAGAGGATTGGAAGTATATTGAAGACAATTTTCTTATTTATGCACTCAAGCCCTACAACTTGACAAGATACAAAAACTCCATTATTTGAATAAAAAATGAAGATCCAACAATGGGATTTGGAAGGAAGAAGCCACAGACCAAGGACCTGAGGCTTGCAAAAACTTTTTAATTTTAGATCTCCAATCTAAGGCACCTTGGGCACCCTTATCCACTCAAATCAAGCTTAAATTCGAATCAAAGGTGCATCAATATCTTCTGTGCTCATTTCTAGTCTTCAATTTTGGTTATCATTTTCTAGTTTATGATGCAAAGGAAGGACTTTCCTAACATAACTTGACTGCCTTGACACCTTTCAAACAAAGATTCATTTCAAACAATCACTAAATACATACTAGTGCACTTGGAAACATTGATATGATGGCCTAATGGGCACTTAACAAAGAGAACAACATGAAAACTTGAGAGCCTTGGTCTATGTAGACCTGCCACAACATATTTCATTGGTTTCCAATCCAACTATGACCAAACTATGCATAGATTTGTTCAATCACCAAACAACCTAGGGTTTTTGATTGTTTTTAGACAAATGAGAGCACACTGTCATTAACAACTTCCTCAAAATTGAGAACCATGAGTCCTCCTTTTTCCAAAATGTGGGAAGCATCATGACAGAGTTTTCCACCAATTTTCATGGGTTTCCAATGGTGGAAACTCTGTCCATTAATTTAATTTGCTCCCTAGAAACCCTAGGTAGGGTATGGACATGTCCCTACAAAAATGGCTATAACTTTTGAAAATCACAATGAAAATCACTCAAACCAAAAGCATTAGGAAGATATCAACATTCTTAAACTTTTCCAATAACTTGCAAGGCTGTACTATACAGTACAAGGCCATACAATCCAATTTACAGTTTGTTTCACACACAAAAATGCAAGCAAAACGTGGCAAAAGAAAATTCTTTTCATTCTAGATATTCTCCAACCTTGGTGCTCGTGTGTACATGTCATATTTATGCCATTTCATTCATTCCCAATGCCCAAAACTACTTCCTAACTTCCCAAACCAAAAATGCAACTTTTGATAACTTTGACATGACAACTTTTGTAACTTTTTGCAACTTTTACAACTTTTTGCTCATAATCACCAAAATGATTCAAAAGGATCACAAATGGCCTAGAATGGTCCAAAGTGAGCTTATTGACCCAAAACAATGCAAAGCAACCCAAAATTCAAAGCTTTACAATATGCATCCAAAGATGCCCCTATATCAATTTATTTGTTTTCATATCAAAACAATACATTTTCATATGTTAGCTAGTTGCATCATTGCATTTGCATTTCAAACTCTCAATCAACCATCAAAATTTAGATCCAAGGGAAAATTGGTTGTTGGATATTCAATCACACTCTTGCGTAGATTTAAATTCTCAGGTATGTTAAGGAATTATATCACATCATTCTACCAATTATTGAAAAAGGCTTTGATTCTAGGGGTTAAACTTAGGATCACCTTTTCCACCCTCATTTTGGTGAACTTGACTGATTTACATTACATACCTTCTAAAATTTGAAGCATATCATCTTAGATCTGAAATTAATATTGCATTGTTTTGCATTCATCATTTATGCATTCATTATTGCATGAAAAATAATTAAAAAATAAAAACTTTACATACCATATCACATTCAAAGTTCAACTAAGGTTAATTGCATTCATCATAGGTCATATCTATATCTTAATTACATTTAAAAATCTGCATTAGGTCATATTAGATCTAAAATCAAATATGAAAATATTCATTGCATTCATTTAAGCATCTTGTATATAGTCAAAAAGTGGAAAAAGTGCATTGTTTTATTGCCAAAAGGCATCAAGATCTTAAATTTTCAGATTTTGCATATTAAGATTAGTAAGTTGCTGCACTTTAGATCTAAAGATTACATTCAAAATATCATTTTATTTCTTGAACATTTTGAAAATTGCTTGCATACTTCCATTTTGCATTGCATAATCATAAATTAGTCAAATTATGGAAATTTATTCACTGTCAGACTTGTATTATCACATAACAAAATAATTAAACACTATTAGAACCTATGGAAAATTTGGAATTATGATGAATGGTGTATTCACACCCACTTTCAAAGAGATTGCACTCAAGGATAACCCTAGAGATCTCAATGCAAAGGAGATTGAAATCTTGCAATAGGGCTATTGTAGGAGATGAATATGATCTAATGAGGGGTTCACCACCAAGTTTAGACTTGGAAAATACAATGTAATGCAAGTTGTAAGACAAAATCCTAATTGAATGCAAACTAACTCTAAATGACCTAGAAATATGAACAAAATGCAATAGAAAGTTATGAGATAGAAAGTGTGCACCTGGGAGACTGAAGAAGGCCGAATGGAGGTCTATAATTTTGGAAAATCTACTGTCACGGTTGGCTAGGACTCATTCGCCAAGCTGGGCGAAGCAGTCCTGCTTCTGGTAAAATGCATTGGAGCAGGTTTCAACCAAAAGGGTATTTGGATATGTGAAAATCTCTATCAGACCTATACAATGGGACTCATTTGCCACTAGTAGCGAATCATTCCACTTTTTCTTTTTTGGAAGTTCGAGACCTGATTCTATCCCTCTTAGTCTGCTCTGCTCTTCCCGACTAGTTTCTGGATCCGAAACTATAAATTGCCACCTGTAGACCTTCTCTAAGCTTCTCCAAGACTTGATGACAACTTTAGGGATTTGACAACTTTTCTCCAACTTTGCTTCATGACAAATTTGCAACCTACCTCTGCAAATCACACACAAGAAGAGGAAAAAATGTTGTGGGATTAGGGAATAAGGGTTTGTCTTGGTCAAATCCCTTGTTGGTAATTAAACCTTGAAATGAAAGCAAATATGAACGGAGAATGATGAATGGACAAATAGTAATGTTGCAACTCACCAAACCCTAGCAATAAGGTGCTGCAAGTATGCTTGAAATGGCTTTAATGGATGTGGATCTTGATTCTTGCTTGAATGAAGTTGATCTTGCTTGAAACACTTGCTTGGATCATGAACTCTACATCACAATTGTTAGCACAATAACAAACATGAAGAATGCAATCTTTGACATGAAGATTGGCACTTGAAGAATGCTCTAAAATGCTTGATAATTTGCCCTTGAAAGCCTTTGAATGCTCTTGTGAACTCTCTTGAATGCTAGGTGTTGAATATGAGTGAAGAAGCCCTTGTATTTATACTCAATTATGCAAGAATTCCTGAAATTACAACACTACAAGCTGACATCGGATCAAGGAGAATAAAATCCCGCCAGAAATTTGAATTAAATTTGAATTTTGGTCACACGAGACTCATTTTCCCAAGGTGGTGAATAAGTCCCATTAGACATTATGTATGGGACTAAAAATGAAAAGTGCTTAGAAATGTGTGAAACTACATTGGGGCCAAAAAGACCTAGGTGGGACTCATTCGCCCAAGGTGGCGAATGAATCTCAGACACTAAATTTGGACCACAAAAGCCAGGAACACCTAAATTATGATTGGTTATTGATTGGTGTTAGGATTATCCTTTAAAAGATGCAATAAATGAGGCTTGTGGATGTAAAATAGGGCCATTTAAAGCATAAGAGAACCCAATTATTAATGACTAGCCTAGAGAAATGTGAAAGTGTGTCACAACACTTTACAACACTCCAAATAAGGCAAGATTAAGGTTGATTTTAATTAAAATTATGTTTATTATGCTTAGTTAATTGATAAAACCCTAGAAAAGTGTGAAAGTGTGTTACAACACTTCATAACACTTTTGCAAGGCACCATTAAGTTGCATTGGTTCACAAGGGCCCAAGACCTAATGTGAATGTGTTTTCCACATTACAATATTAAATCAAACACCACTTTATGCAAATTTGCATATATGATTGGTACCCCACGTATTTTTTTTAATACGGAATTGGCTACTTCGGTGAACTCATCCACCACTACCAAGTTTGTTTTGTGCTCATCCATCACTTCCAAAATATTATTATGCCAAAACCTTGACATAGGAGATAAAAACTATGCTAATGATCTACCAATTCCTCTTTGGAATTCCATGAGAATATAAAAGTCCTACCAGGTGATGACATCTTGTCTTCACCTTCTGGAATTTTGGACAACTTGCTACATACTTGTAGCATCTCTCTTTGTTTCCTTCCAGAATATAGTGGTTTCACACCAGTCAATAATTTTATAACTCCAGATTGTCTAGAATATGGCACCGATTAAACTTCTTATCACACCTTATTCCCTGACTCCTCTGAGTCTGGTACTTAGGTTCTTCCTTTGATTCTTAGAAGTTCGTTTGAATTAAAGAACAACTTCCTTGGACTTTTGTCACACTTGACTCTTGAAAATATATTGAGTATCACTGAGGAGATATGTCTCTTTCGACATTGGACATCCACAACTTGGTTTTTCTTGCTTTTTTAAATAATTTAATTTTAAGGTCATAGTCAAATTTCAGCTCAAGCCATTTCCACTTATGAGTATTTAAATTGGTGGAGTAACAATTCTTTTACTAATAACTCCTATAGTTTAACCTTTAATTCCAACAATTTTTTTGTGGTTAAAAGAAACTTTGGGTATAAGATTTTTGATTTGATGAACAATTTTTTTTTGGAGAAGTCAAAAGTTTTAAATCAGACTGGAAATACATTGCAACAAAATTTGTTGAATAGGGTACATATCTGTATCTGGTCTCTTTTTGATCCAAATACTTATCTTCTTCCCCTCCTTGGTGTTTTCGAGACTTATTAAATATTGAATCATCTTAAAAGTTGAATTCACATGGTATTCTTCTAATTTGACCATATAGTCTCTTCCATTTCCAATTTACCCTTGGACCATCTTCAAACGATCTAGAAAAGGACTAACATAGATTTACTTTCGTTAGTTAAACTTAGGAAGTTTAATATCAACTTTAGCCAAACACTGCTCTACTTGAGCTCTTGTCTAGTTGGCTTGCTTTACTGTCCAAGTTTTTCCCTTGCAACCATCTTTTCAAAGAAATTTTTGTCCAAAATTTCTTGGTGATCTCATTCTCTTCATAACCTTAGACACTTCTAGGGTTATTTAGTTTCTTTTCTCATATTTAATTTTGGACTCCAAATTGGCCATGCCCATTGTAGTTGGTGGGATCATGTCAATTTTCATCTTTTCCTTTGTGAGTTGCTTCTTTTTTTTTGATCCATTATGGTCTTTGACCTTTACTCTAAGGTACCGACTCCCATTCTTAATTTCAATTATTATTGTTAGATTTTATTCTAGTTGTTTTTTGAATCAGGATTACTAGAGAGTTGTCCCAAAGTTAGACAAATTTAGGAAATTGGTTTCCTTATTGTTTTCCCCTTGTTCTCATTTTCCTTGCCATCCTAGCTTAAGAAAATTTCAAATATTACCCCCTGATAAAGTTTGAGGAAAAACTTATGCAATGAGCTCATAGGTCCAAGTGTTGAACCCCTTGCTTTGATACCATATGTAACATCCTACTCTTTCTTACAAAGAGTTACCATGAATTATTCTCCAAATAGTAAATAACTAAGAACATAGATGAAAATGGGTACAATTTTTTTCTTTTCCTTTTTAAATATGGAACATGCTTTTGCATAACTGTTGCCATAAATATATAACAAAGCATAAGAAACTCCACCCAGGATAAGAAACTCATTTGAGGCATGCATGAAGAAATTTATTGTCTCCCCCTACAACTCCCTTTTCTTTAGGCAACATAACAAACCATACACATTTACTATGATGAGTGCCAAGTTTGAAGTTAAACTTCTTGCCTTGCATGCCAACCAATGCCTGTGAGCTTCCACCAACTCAATATACACAACCTATGGTCTCCAAAATGTAATTAGCCCCCCAAAGGCACTTTCAGATTCAATTGCTTTTGCTTGCCAAAACTTACACTTCTAAACAACTCTATATCTGTTTTGTTCATCTTGGATTCTTGAATCATAAAAATATCTACTAATGATGTCTCAAATAGTGCCTCACCAGATACTTTTTGTTGGGAGAGTTTAAGCCCCCTAACATTCCAAGAATATATCCTTATTGCTACTTGACAAGGGTAATACCCTTCCCTAATCTTAGAAGCCTCACAACTTCTAGACCTTCTACATCTCCATCTAGTGAACTCTTCTCTATGTTTGTCTTTCTACCTTTTCTTTTTCCCTTCACCGCAATCTAGGGATTTTTTTGCCATTTATGTTTGCTTGATACCCAGCCTATTTTTTACTTGTGAGGTTGATATTATGTTTGGGTCCTCCTTCAGCTGTTATTCATTATTATTCATCTCCCTTGACTTTATTTCATCCTCTTCCACCATTATCTCCCCTAAAGATGCAACCTCTGCCTGAGAGTTATTATCTTCTCCCTCGACTGAAAATTCATTCATATCCCTTTGCGCCACCTTTGTTAGACCTAGTAGCTCACTACCTACTTCCATAATTGCTTCCAAACCCTCCAGGTCTTACCTTATATCCCCTTCCTCTACTATATCCAAACCATTGTATAAATCCTCCACATTATGAGGGTTCTGAATCTCCTTGTCCGACAATTGATCTTCCTTCGTGCCCATCGATATCTGATGGTTTTCCCTACTTCCATTCCTCGGATTTCATCTTTTAGCGATTTACATATTGCCTCTGTTAATTTTTTTCCCCCTTCACCTAGCCTCTTTTCTTCCTTCCTTCCGTCATTCATAGAGGCTTTTGATGTTTTCAACTCTCCTACCAGTTCGGGTGTAAAATCCCATTCCACCTTTTATAACCAGCTTCCCTACTCCGAGATGAATTCTTATTCATCCCATTTGGGGCAATTTGGGTTTATCTCTACACAGATTCTCACATGGGTGTTTTGCTTCCCCTGGAGTGAGCCTTTGTCGACTTATGATGGTTCCCAATGCTTCTCCTATCCACTCCAATATTTCCCTACTCCAGTACCCAATTGGCAGATTATAAAAGTTTACCCATACTAGCATTTTATCCATCACATGTTTTTTTGGGTCAAAATTTGATTCCCATTCTTTGAAATAGTAACCTATCCAATCCATCATTAAGGCTTTCTCTTCCATTATATATTGTTTGAGTTGCAGATAAGAACAAACAACCAATAGGAAATTATTCGGTAAAAAAATTATAGTTACCTCATCACCCCAATTGTCTGACCACCATCTTTGTATCTTTCCTCTTGGGCTTCCTCTGCTGTACCACTTAACAAAAAAAGCTCTCTCCTTCAAATGGTTTCAACACTCTAAAACTATTCTTGCACATTTGTCGATAGGGGTTTCAACAAAATCATTTGAACTTATAGAGGCAGTTGGGCTTTCAACTATGATTTCTAATTCGTTCCGTGACATTTTTAATTAGATTATTCGCTGAAAATAAAAGAACAATAAAATTAAGGTTAGCAAACATAAAGAAAGTGCATGCTATCAAAGTAAGTCACTTTAGATTTAATGGAATTGATATATATATAGACACAATTTAATGGAATACAACACCCTCATAAAATAGGGTTGCCTTCTATATGGAATACAACACCCTCATAAAATAGGGTTGCCTTCTATTTTCTACACATACCATTTCATAGTAATATTCACTTTTAATTGAAAAATATATTAAATTTTGAATCCAAATGAGAATTGAACCCACAACCTTATGATTATAAACAAAACACACTAATCCATTGCACTACATGTTCATTTTGATTTTTTTATGATTACAATTATGTTAATTAATAACTTTTTCAATAAAATTAGTAATAAATAAATTAATTAAAAAATATATTAATTTTTAAACCCACAATGAGAGTTGAACCCATAACCCTTCAATTACAAATCAAATATATTAATCCATTGCACTATTTGCTTGTTTTTGTATGTAATATATTAATCACGTAATAGATATTTTATTAAAAAATTATTTACTTGCTTATAAATAAATATTATAATGTAAGCATTAAAAACATTTTAATGCAATTAACTTTTTTACCCTAAAAGAATAAAACTAAAAACAGTTAATAATACATTTATATTTTACATTAAATTACTTTCTTTTTTGTAATTGAAAAGCATTATAATAAAAGCATCATAATAGAATTATTTTTTTACCCAAAAAGAATAAAACTAAAAAAATATTTACTTTCTTATAATAGATATTTTATTAAAAATTTATCTACTTATAATAAAACAAATATTATAATGTAACTTACTTTTTTTCTCTCACGGTATTTATTGCACCTCTGTATTTATTCGCACTATTTGCACCTCTGTATTTATTCGCATATTTGCACCTCTACTATTTATTCTTGCACTTATGTATTTATTCGCACTATTCCTGATAATAATCTATTTTTTATTCCCACTATTTACTTCCTATTTATATGAGTTCCAAAAGCTATGACCGAAACGATATACTATTTCATATCTCTTGCACCTCTGTATTTATTCGCACTATTCCCGATAATAATCTATTTTTTATTTCCACTATTTCACATCTCTTTAGTTGTCAGCTTTTAATTAATTAGTTGGAAATTTTATGACGAAAAATATATAATATTTAATAAACGATATACTATTTCACATCTCTTTAGTTGTCGGCTTTTAATTAATTAGTTGGAAAATTTATGACGAAAAATATATAATATTTAATAAACGCTTTGGTTGTCGGCTTTTACTTTTTATAAGTTAACATTTTTTTTCACACGGTCATGCTCCACCCGTGCTGTCACTGTAGGTTACGCCTCTCGACGTAATTATTATATAAATAAATATAATTTATTCTTTTAATAAATTTAATATACTTGAATAAAGTGACGGAATGGCTCTGCGAGGCGTTTGGGCGAGAGCTAGGGCCCGCGTGCCCTAGCTTCTCTTTTCTGTGATCTGGTTGTGCGCGGCGGCCGAGCTGGTGGTGTGATCTCGGGGGGTGGGGTTTTTGATTTTCTTCAGGGGTGCGCAGGTTGAGTGGGGAGCTCGGCCTTTATCTTGCTTATAGGCAGTATTTCTGGCTGCGTTTTTTGCTGTTAACGACTGTCCCTGGCGGGTGTGGTCTGCGGTTTGAGACTGTGGGTTTCGGCCCCCATCTCTCTCCTTCTTGGCGGGGTGGTGCTTTGCGATCCATGGAGAATCAGGGTGCTGTTATATCTGAGGTTTCTTCTGGTGATTTGGAGATGGTAGGGCCATCTTCTTCGATGCATGCCAGCGGTAAGGATCCGCTGGGTAAACCCCAGTCTGGAGATGGGGTCTCCTCTTCTAAAGGGGTTTTTCGTGTTAAAAAAATAAACGGATGTTTGGAGAGATCCGAGGATCGACCAGTTTTGGTCATTCAACCTGAACAAGTTGTAGAGGATGTTGAATATTGGTGTAATCATGCCCTCATTTGCAAATTTTTGGGTCTTCGTCTGTCTTTACCTGTCTTGGATTCCTGGGCGCATCGAGTTTGGAACCCAGAAGGTGATATGGAGATTATTTTGGCTGCTAATAATTACTTTCTAGTTATCTTTTCAAGCATGTCGGACAGGAATAGGGCTTTTGAAGGGGGCCCCTATTTCTTTAACCAGGTGGGGCTCTTCATTAAGCCTTGGCACATGGGCTTCAACTCTGCCGAAGAGATCCCCTCGCGGGTTCCTGTGTGGATCCGATTGCCGAGGCTTCCTTTGGAATTCTGGAGGGAAGATATTCTTCACTCAATTTCATTGCTTCTTGGAAAACCGGTGGGATCAGCTACACAAACTCAAGACCGTAAGGTAATTTCCTTTGCTCGTATTTGTGTAGAAGTTGATTTAAATAACCCATTACCAGATTCTATGGAAATTCGCTTGGGATCATCGTCTTGGATCCAACAACTAGATTACGAGACCCTTCCCTTTAGATGCAGAATTTGTCATGAATACGGTCATTTACATCGCAAATGCCCTAGATTTAAACCCTCCCCCTTGGCATCCTCTGGACCTCCTTCGGGGGTCAAGGGGAAGGCTCCTCTGGCCAATGAACCTGTGGATAATGAGGGGTTTACTCAGGTTAAGTCCCGTAACAAAGGTAAAGGAAAAAAGAGAACCTGGATGGATAGACAAAATGATGGCATTTTTAACAGGTTTGATGTGCTTGAGGACCTGGTTCAAGAGGAAGGTATTCCAGTTGAGCTCTCTTCTGGGGCTAAGGTTTTGCATGAGAGTCAGGAGGAAGTTGCTGAGAAAGAGGAGCAGATTTTATCTCCGGAGGACCATCAGGTTGTTCATTTGGCGAAGGATGTGCCTACCCAGGGTCAGGATATCAGGGACCTTCAGGGGACACAGGCTACGAAGGATTCTGTGGTGGTGTCTCCTAATCCTCCTGCTCTTAAGGGGGCCTCAGATTTTGTGAAGGGTAACAAAGCTTCTCCTGGTTTAGGGTTACAACAGAAATCCTTTAAAAAGGGGCTACTTGATAAACCGTCAAGGAGTGGTAGGAAGACCGATCAAGAGAAGGTCAAAATTATGGGTGATACTTTGGTTGAGTCTGGGTCTGTGAAACCCATTGATTCCCACTTCTCCCACCCCCATAAATGATTGTTTTATCATGGAATGTAAGGGGGTTGAACAGCATCCCTAGACAAAAGGCTGTTCGTAGATTAATTGAATCTCAGTCTCCTGATGTGGTCTTTATTCAAGAAACTAAGCTTACAGTGGACGGTTTGGATAAGTGTGCTCCGCGTATCTGGCCCCAAGGTAATTGGCAGGGGGTGGGTGCTTTGAACAGTTCAGGGGGGGTGGCTTGCTTCTGGAACCCGAGGAAAGTTTTCCCCATATGGTGGAGTTCTAGTCGGTCTTCTATCTCTCTGGTTGCCTCTAGCTTGGAGACTGGAGAGAGGTGTCTTTTTTCTAATATTTATGCTCCTACTGATTTCTCTGGTAAGTCAAATCTCTGGGCTCACATCAGTTTCATTCGAGCCCTAGACCCCTTTCTCCCATGGATTGTGGCTGGTGATTTTAATGCTGTTACTAGCTTGGACGAAAAACAAGGGGGGTTAGCCAGGCTGGACCCTTCTGCAGGTCTTCTCAGGGATATGATTAGCTCCTTGAATCTCATTGATGTGAAGCCAACCAATGGCGTCTTTACATGGAATAATAGGAGATGTGGTGTTGAGGCCATCTCAGAAAGGCTTGATAGATTTCTAGTTTCGTGCTATTGGATGAACAGTAGGTTGATCACCAGTTCAGAAATTCTTGATTGGAGGGGCTCTGATCACTGGCCCATCAAGCTCTCTGTCACCGTTTATGGAATCACCAAAAATCCCTCTTTCAAATTTCAGTTGATGTGGCTAAGAGATCAATCTTTGCATGATCTTATGTTGGATTGGTGGCAGGAGGGGAGGCCTACCCATGGGACGGCCATGTTTATTTTCACTAAGAGGCTTCAACATGTGAAGTTCAGGCTTAAGAGATGGAATAATCAGTGTTTTGGGAACCTACAAGCTCAGAGGTTGGTTGCCCAGTCCAAGTTGGATTCCATCACTCGTCAGATTCGTGACCAGGGGTTGACCTCAGACCTTAGTATTGCTGAGTCCTTGGCTCTAAAGGGATTAGAAGAGTGGGAGCTTCGGGAGGAGATCTTCTGGAAGCAGAAATCTCGCATTGATTGGCTTCAGGAGGGAGATAGGAACACCGCTTTCTTCCATAATTCGGTTAAGGCTCGGAGGCAGGGGAACTCTATCTCCTCTCTAGTTTCTCAAGATGGGGCTCAACTTTCCTCCAGCGCTGAGATTTCCAGGGAAGCTGTCAATTATTTTTCTAATCTTTTTTCTAGGGAGGATTTTGCTGCTAGGGCTGAGGAGGGGGCCATTTTGGATTGTATTCCCCAACTGGTCTCTGCTGAGATGAATGGGGTTCTCTTAAGTCCTATCTTGTTACCTGAATTGGAGAAAGTGGTGTTTAATATGAAAAAAGGCAAGGCTCCTGGTCCGGATGGGTTTCCGATTGAGTTCTTTCAGGAGTTTTGGGAAATTATAAAGTTTGACCTCCTTGAGGTGATTCAGGAATCACATAGGAACAAGCAGATGCTCAAGTCCATGAATTCTACCTTCTTGACTCTCATACCCAAGATGGAAGGAGCTAATCGACTGGCGCAATTCAGGCCTATTGCGTTATGTAATGTGGTTTACAAGATCATCACCAAGTTGATTGCTGAGCGACTCAAACCACTCCTCGGTTCTCTGATCTCTGCTGAGCAGGGTGGTTTTGTTGAAGGGAGACAAATTTTGGATGGCGTCGTGATAGCCATGGAAGCTATTCATTCTATGGCTAACTCTAAGGAGAAGGCTATGTTTATTAAACTCGACATGTCTAAAGCTTATGACCGGGTGAGTTGGGAATTCTTACAAAAAACTCTCCTGGCTTTTGGCTTTGCGGAGGAGTGGGTGAATTGGGTCCTTAGTTGTGTTACCTCTGCCTCTTTCTCGGTTCTCATTAATGGGGAGCCTTCAGATCTGTTTAGGGCTTCTCGGGGTCTCCGGCAGGGGGATCCTTTATCTCCTTACTTATTCATTATCATGGCAGAGGGTCTTGGAAGATTTATTAAATCTCAGGTGAGTCAGGGTCTTATCCGTGGTTGGAGCTGGAGCAACTCTCTTCCTTCCTACTCTCATCTTCAGTTTGTGGATGATACGGGGCTGATGGGCCTGGCTAGAATTAGTGAGGCTATGAACTTCAGGAGAGCTCTTGACATCTATTTGAAGGCTTCAGGTCAGTGTATTAATGATGACAAGTCTTCCATTTATTTCTTTAATACTCCTCAGCGTATTCAAAGCAGGATTGCTAGGATCTTAAGATTTCAGATTGGTTCTCTCCCCTTGATGTACCTTGGGATCCCTTTGGCTTTGGGAGCCCAACGTAGAGATTACTGGCAGGGAATTTTGGATAAATTTCGGAGTAAGGTTAGTCATTGGACTCACAGGTGGCTATCTTCTGCTGGGAGAATGGTCCTTCTAAAGACTGTGGTGCAGTCTCTCCCCATCTATAGGTGTTGTGTGCAGGCTCCCCCATCAGCCTTTGTGCGGGAATTCGATGCTCTGTCTCGGCAATTTCTCTGGTCTGGCAACCTTCTTTCCTCGAAATGGAGCTTAGTCAAGTGGGAGTCTGTTTGCAGGCCGAAGCATGCTGGGGGCCTTGGTCTTAGGTCTATGGCTCTTGCTGTCACTGCCTTGGCGGCCAAGCTATACTGGAGGTGGTGCAACAATCAGGATCAGGATTGGGCTAAGATTCTGGCCCACAAGTATATCCCCGGTGTTGATTGCCTTGATGTGCCACGTCTTCATTTGATGGGCAAGGGTTCTTGTATTTGGGATACTCTTAAGAAGGGTGCTCAGCTGATTAAGGAGGGGCTCTTCTGGATCTGTAATAGAGGCTCTGATGCTCTTTTTTGGCAGGACTCTTGGGATGGCCACCCGCCCATTCTTTCTAGTTTTCCTCAGCTTCAGCCTCTTTGCCATATTTTCTCTGATGCCGGTTGGATTAAGGTGGAGCATTTTAAAACTGTCAAGCGTACTGGTCAGGTGACGGTGGCTTGCTGGAAGGATCCTCAGGAGTGGCCCTTGGGTGGTTCTGATGAGGATCGTGATGTTCTTGCTAGAATTTTGAAGGACAGACTTTGCAGCTCTCTGAATGGGAGGGATGTTCTGGCTTGGAGTCCTAGTCCAAAAGGTAAATTCACTGTTGCTCAAGGCTACGCTATGCTTGACAAGAACTTACATGGTCCGGCTGAGGTGCACTGGTGGAAGAAGGTTTGGGACAACTTCTCATGGCCCAAATGCAATTTTTTCTTATGGTTGGTTGCTCAGAGGAAGTGCCTCACTTGGGAAAATCTTCGCAAGCGAGGTTTTCAGGGTCCTTCTATTTGCCTTCTTTGTTCTTGCAATGAGGAGTGTACCTCTCACTTGTTCTTTCTTTGCCCTTACTCTAGAGAGTTGTGGCATAGATGGTGGGAGGCTTGGCAACATGGTTGTATTCATGCTACCTCCTTGATTGACTTTTGGGAGAGTTTGGGCAGACCTCCTACAAAGACTTCTTTCCTGCAGGTGGCCTGGTCTATTGGGCCTACTCTCATTCTCTGGAACCTTTGGCTGGAGAGGAACCGAAGAGTTTTTTGTGGCTCCAATTTGGGAAGTTCTCAACTGTGGAAGAAGATTCTTAGCAGGCTCCAGGAGACTATTTCAGCTAAGTGTGATATGTCTATTAATACTGATCCTGGTGATCTGGCTATTTTGAGAAATTTGAACTTGGGGGATAGTAGCAGGGGAAGCCTTGCTGGTAGAAGATCCCGCCATGTCAGGCAACGGGTCAGTCGCGATGGAAGATGGATGCCTCCCCCAGTGGGGGTCTTAAAAATTAACACTGATGGTTCTTCTCGTGGGAACCCTGGTCATGCTGGTGTTGGGGGTATTGGTAGAGGTAATGATGGTGGTGTTGTTTTTGTCTTCTCTATGTACAAAGGGCAGCATTCTAATAATCTGATGGAGGCCCTTGCTATCAAGATAGCTGTTGAGCGTGGATACTCTTTAGGTTGGCGGAGGATCATTTGTGAGTCTGATTCTCAAATTGTGGTGGATATGCTGAACAACCAGAAGCTGGAGGATGTTAGTTGGCAATTGGCTTCTGAGGTCAGGCAGATTCTGAGTCTTTGCAGTTCCTTGGATTCTGTCTCCTTTTGTCATATCCCTAGAGAGTGGAACAGAGTGGCCGATTGTCTGGCGAAGTGGGCCTCTGAGAATGTGGACGACTGGGATATTAGTGGAAGGGATGAGTTACCCTCTGATTACTTGGGGACTCTAGAGAGGTTATTAGTGGAGGACAGGCATAGGTAGTGTTCGTGTTGGTTGTTTTGGTGGTTGTCTTGCTTTGGTGGGCCTTTGGCTTTGGCTTGTACTTTGTTATTGATTGAATAAAATTTTTACCCCTTCTTTTTAAAAAAAAATAAAAATAAATTTAATATACTTTTAAATAATAGATTTAACAAATATTAAACATATAATATATTAAATATATTAATTAGTATTATATGTAAAAAATATAACATATAGTATATCTTAAATTATATTTAGATCTAATAATATTTATTATATATAACATAATCTATAATAATAAATATAGTTCATAATGCTATATTACTTTTATATAATAAATAATTTGGTTTATAATATATAATGTTATATTATATAACAATATAATAGTTAATACATAAATAATAAATATAATAGATTAATATAATAATGACATAAATAATACATATTTATATAATAATATAATAGTTAATACATAAAATTTAAAAAATGACTATAATAATATTATTCTATAATTATAAAAATTATAAAAATTAATAATAATATTAAAATGATTTTTTAAATGACTACCAATTTGATGGTCTATTTGGCCGTTTTTTGCATTTTGGACCGTATATTACAACCTTAAAATTTGTTAGACCGTATCATTTAACTTGCTATATTTTTATATAACCGAAAAATTGACACTTAAAATTATTATTAAACCGTAAAAAAATATTGTATATATATATATATAAAATAAAATAATTTTTATGATAAAAATATAAATTAGTTTAGATTTGGAATAATTCTTTCTAATTTCACTTTATATTATATATGATTTATTATAAATATATTTATTAATTCAAAATATGTTGAAAATAGAATATTTTCAATTAAATATAGTTTTTCTAATTTTTTAATGATTTTGACATTTTTACTAATAGTTATCATTGTTTTTTATTAATATATATGATTTATAACATTTATTATAAAAATTATATTAATTCAAAATCTTTTCAAAATAGAATATAATTGATTTTTAACTTTTTGAATACTTTAACAAGATTTATTTTCTACATAATTTAGAAACTTTAACACTAAATTTAAGATTTTTAGATTTATTTCTAATTATCAATATTTTTTAATTTTACATTTTTTTAATATATATAGGATATTCTTATGAATAATCACATAACACAAATTTTCACTATCTTATTTTATAGCATTGTAACTTGTTTTTTCAACAACATTTTGTTTGCAGTGATTCCCAACTTTGATTTTTTTTTCAAGATAATTTTTTTTTCAAGATAATACAGCATAAAACTTATTGGTAAGCAATGAGCAATTTGAAATTTTATTTTCCTTTTACAAATAATTATTCCCAGCTTTGATTTTTTTCAACGTAATACAACATTTAAGGATTAAGCATTTTTTTTACAAGTGATTCACCGGCTTTGATTTTTTTCAAGATAATACAACAACTATTTTTTTATTTTGTATCAAATTATTATATTTTTTATTGTTTATTTGGAATTTTTAAGAAGTATGATTCCTGTAAAAAATACTTAATTAATTTATGACACATAATATTTAAAAAAATCAAATTATTTGTGTTATTAAAAATAGAAGTTTATAAAAAAAAAATCATATTTAATATGTATGATTAATAAAATCAATAATATTTTATATAAAAAAAATATAAATTAAATATTTTTTATATTTAAATTTTTTCATAAAACATAAAGTGACAGACATTTAAATGAACAAACCGACAAAATTATATGAGAGGTAGGGGTGGCCGTCAAATTCCAGGCCTGCTACCAATTGATCCCATTTATTAAATATATATTATATTTTTAACAAAATTATTAAATATATATATATAAAATTACAATTATGCCAAAAATAGACCAAAATTTATCCTAATTGACCTTCCACACTTCTTTGGGGTACCAATTGCACACTAAGGGGCAATAGCTAGTAAATACAATTTCTTTTAAAGCTTACATGTATGCCTGTATCAGAAATATACAAAGGAATGGCTGACGTGTAAGGTGTAGATGCATAGGAAAATCTTTATAGACGGGTTAAAATGCAGAACGAATGGAGACGTTTCGTCTCAATCGTCTTGCATTTTTCCAAGGATACCTTGACGGTTGATGGCCGAAGTTAGCTCGGTCCCTCTTGTAGAGAGGACGCTTTGCCGTAAAAAATTCTGTTCTGGTAGGGTTTCGTAATATTTTTCCTGCAAACTCTGGCCATTTTTCTCATCGGCATTGTTGACGGCACGATACAGTTTGTGCAGAATCTAGAGGTAAGTCACTTGCCATGGTTTCAATGAGTATTTTTTTTGAGAATCTGTACGCGGCAGGATCATTTTTTGTTGTCTTTTATCTCATTCTAAAATAATTCTGTTGTTAACTGTTAAATGAAGGCATTGGTTCCGTGGTTTCATCTATGGCTGTTTTCACATATGATATTATTATAATACGTAGTGTTAAATCCGTACTTGTTTCTTCATGCAGAGATATTTTGAACTGTGAAATGAATTTTACATCTATTTGGTTGTTTTGTATTTTTAGTTATTCTGTTTTCTTTGTTCTTGAGTTTAGTTTTTTGAAAATTTTCCGGACTCTTTTTTGATTTGGGGGTTTGGGGTTTTTTTGCTTGATTTTTACTAGAGGAGTTCAAAAAGATTTTTCACAGTCACTTGATTTGCGGGTTTGGGGTTTTTTTGCTTGATTTTTACTAGAGGAGTTCAAAAAGATTTTTCACAGTCACTTGGCAACATTTCCCTTCTGCTGTTATATTACTGAAATTTCAATCTGAACAAAAATAATGCTGATTTCATATTATTTGAAATTTCTATTTGAGAAAAAATTAACAGGTTTACTTATTGGTTATTTTCTTTTTGCTTTGGATAAATTGTATTTGATATTTTCTGCAGTTGGGACAGTTCATCCTATTCCAACTGGATTAAAATTTGGAGTTTATGTTTGGCCTATATTTTGTAGGTACAGGCAATTTTATGTGTGTTTTTGAAATGAGGAGTATGTATTCTTGAGTAGCTTGCAAATTAGGTTTAGAAAGGGAAAATAATGTGGGATTTTTTTATTAATCTTTTTTCCTTGAAAGAGGGATTGATGCATGCTAATATTTTTTGCAATTCTGATGCTAGTATGTAGGGACTCGCTTTTTGAATTTTTAGTTTGCTGGTTAACACATTTATTGGGTCTTCCCTTATTATGGTCTTATTTAGGATCCAATTCCTTGTTGATTTTTAAGCTATAACGGTTAGCTTTTGTTTTTGGTTCGTAAATTTCACTTGAAGGGGCTATGCTATACCCACTATTTTGACCCTTGGTGTGTCTTCCTGGTATTTGAGCTCACAGCTCTGCTCCTTACTAGTGTTGTATGTTGTCCCATGAAATCTATCACATTTGAAAACTGCAAATAATAAAATTTAAAATAAAATAAAAATTGTGAAGTAGTGATTGCTTAAGAAGAGTAATCTCAGCTCCAGCTAGCAATGGGTTGTTGAGAGTTTGCAGCAACTTTAGATAAGTTAATTTGTTTATGTTGTTTGCAAAATACAAGTGTAGTTATTGCCCTGCACATAAATTTGTTGCATGTACTCTCCATGGGACCACTAGAATTAACTCACTTTTTCAAGATATCTTGATATGTAGGCTGGGAGAATATTTTCCTAGAGTTTAATTATTTTATACTATATTTTTTCAAGTCTCGTGCTTGGTATATAGCAACTCAATTCAAAGGTCACAGGGTTGTTCGATCCAAGGTGATCTCAGGAAAAACACTTCAATCTCACACTTTTGCCAGCAGTGATTTGATTTTGACTTGCAAGTTATTTCTTCGAAGACCCGATTTGCCTGTGTAAGGTGTTTGACCACCTAGGTTGCAAGTGTGAAGTAGGTTGAGACAGGTAAGAGAAGCATTAATGGATGCAAATGTGGAGAGTGCAGATTGAAATGGGCAAATACTCGCAAGTTGTTGCAGGCTGAGATCCATACTTTGTGAAAAGGCCAATTCATTTTTTTTTTTGCAGATTTTTACTTCATCTTTGTGAAGCGTGCAATCCATGCTCTATGAAGAGGACAATTCATTTTGATAGACTTGTGATTCATTGTGGAAGGATGATTTGTATGCAAAGGGCGTGATCCGCTATCCAGAGGGTAAGATTTGTTGTTGAAAGGCTGAATGACAAGGTTTTGAAAGCACTTGAACTTGCAAGAAGCCATGGTGTGGGTGAAAGAAGGCATGAGCAAATTGATTCACTTGTTAGAGGCCACCATTGACTTGTTATTGCATGTGGATTTGCTTGTTATAGATTGCATATTAGTAGGATGTTTCATCGAGTGTGCATTGATGAAGTTCACCTCTATTGTGACGGGTAGATATTTGATTCAGTGATGTGCACTTCCACTGCAATAGGCAAAGTTTTATTCCATTCAATGTGTAGGCTGTTCCATTCATTGTACAAACCGATTGTTCCTTTACCTAGGCTAACTGCATTCATTGTGAAAGAGCGAATCCATTGTGAGGGGCTTAGGGCGATCCAATTTGTTGTAGGCCATTGATCTTGGTTTATGGCAAGTTTGTTGCATGTCATTGGGCACAATTTTTTTGCTTTTTTGTATGAGAAAGGTGCAAACCTTTGTCCTTGTATGAGACAAGCATTAAATCAAATCCATGCATTGTGACAATGATCTAGCAGTCAAAATTACTCCAATCTCCTTTTAAAAAGGCATGCTTTAAGTTTTTGTGTGCAATCAATTAGGCAACATAAGGAAAAATTTAAATAATTGCAACTTTTGACTGGCAACTCGAAGTTGAATGCCAATTTTTTGAAAGTTAATCATTTTTTGCTCGATCCATTGAAAAGACATTATCACACTAAAATTATAAAGTGCTCTTTTTTGTTCCATTGGATTTGTCTAAAGCATTAAGCATATAAAGTGCCAAAATATGGGGGGGATCCAATATTGAATCAAGGGGGTGTGTTGTGTGTTGTGTGTTGTGCACTTCCTAACTCCATTCCATTTCTTCATTTCTGCAACAATTCAGTTTCTAGGATGGGTTCAAATCAAGTTGTCACACCATTAACACCCTTTAATTATCATGATTGGAAACTAAAAGTTCAACTTGTGTTAAAGAACAAAGGGTTGTATAGGGTGATAATGGGTACTAAGAAAGAACTTGCTGCGAAGGAAGCTAAAGCAAAGTGGTTTAACAAATGTGATCAAGTGTAATGTCCCCTTTTTAAACTTAGCCTAAAAACATAAAATGCACAAGTTAGGACATAGAATTTGTTTTAACCAACACATAATTTTGCTCATGTAAATAGTCTTGAAGACCTGCACACAATCATGTATTATCAACAAAGCACATAGCTCCTTGTTCATGATTAAATTAGATCATTTCAGATTGCACATTTGAAGAATAAGATAAATTAAATGCATTATTATCAACTAGTGCATAACTAACATAATCTGATATGACTTATTACTATTGATCAGAATAGATCTTCGCCTTGTTTCCTCTTTCCTAATCTCTTTGGATGGTAGGTTTACTGTTCCAAGGGTGTGTGAACAGTTTCTAATTGGACTCCCTCAAGGTTTCCTACATGTCTTGGGACCGTCCCTCAATGGACTGATTTACTAGACTTTCCCTCCACAAACTTCCTATCCTTAGTGGGTACTAGCGAAAGGGGATTTTGGGCCTGAAGTCTATTCTTCAAAGTAAAGTCATAATAGATCAATAAGACACAATAATTGCTGTAAGCAACATTATTGTGGCTTTGACAAATAACATCCATAAATCTGCATATTGTCTTACTTTGTATAGTAGTCTTAATACATTGACATATATGTTTATTGATTGCAATGGTCATTTAATATACATTCACTTTCATAATCAAATCTACAGATCATCACAAATTTACACATATGCAAATATTGATTCTGATAGGGTCTGAGTTAGGCGTTACATTGTAACCCACTGTCATAGGAATTGGAATTCGATTTTATAAACCTCAATGTTATATCATTCGGTTGAGGATACTTACCTCTGATTGACGTACTAATTGGATTTCTTCCAGACATATTTCCCTGAGCCCGATCCGTCTTCTTTCTGTGATGCTTTT